>JADRCH010000246.1:0-27491 GCA_019843965.1 Rhynchomys soricoides | reverse complement strand
AGGCAGGCGGATTTGTGAGATTGAGGCCAACCTGGTCTACAGAGTGAGTTCTGGGACAGCCTGGGGTACACAGAGAAACCCTGTCTTGAAAAACAAAAAACAAAAAGCAAAAAAAAAAAAAAAAAAAAAAGAGGAGCCAAAGATAAGGCTGGCTGCATGTGTTCCTTTTTCAGACTCTCTTGCTCTTCTCCTGTCCGTATGCTGCTATTTCTCAGTATTTTTCTCTCCCCTTCCTTTGTTTACCTGTTATAGGCTTTCCTCTGTAGCTCATGTTCTGGATCTCACTGTGCGTCACCATCTGCCCTCAGACTCATGGACATTCTTGTTGTGTTTGCCTGTTTTCAGTATCATGGTTGTGAGCTATCCGGTCTGGCTGCCTTCTTTCTTTGTCCCCAACTGACAGGAGTGTGACAGTTCCTGTAGTATCTTCCTTCTTGCAACAGCCTCTGTAGAATTCTGGGCTTCTCCCATTCTCTGCCATGCTTGAGTCTGAGACCCACCTAAATAGAGAGGGAGTAGAGAAAAAAATAAAGAAGAAAGAGGTGGAGAAAGAAAGAAGTCAGTACAGCGTACATAAAGAGGTAACATAGGTACTTTTGTTTATTTGTGAATAAAGGACCAGCATTTTTCCTTTCTCAATGAATCTTCACAAACCTGAATGTTTTTGGCATTTTGTAGACATATATACAAATGTTGTATTTTTCCTTTTTGTGTGTGTATGTGTGTTGTATCTCCAATTTCTGTGACTCCCTGGTAGGTTGATACACTGTGTACGGATCATGGCATGGGTCTAGTATGCATTCATATGCCATCTGTATTCTAAGTATGTCTTAAAGCACTAACCATGTGACTGTATCTTGAAGTCTTTATTAAAAATGACATTAGAAGGGCACGTTTGTTATCTTATTCCTTTCTGCTCTTTGAAGTGCCGAGGAAGCATCTCCGAAGGCTCTCATCACTCTGGTCATGTCTAAGTCAGAGTCTCCCAAGGAGCCGGAACAGCTGTGGAAGTTCTTCATGGGAGGCCTGAGCTTCAAAACAGCTGATCAGAGTCTGAGGAGCCATTTTGAGCAGTGCGGAACACTAACCGACTGTATGGTAATGAGAGATCCAAACACCAAGAGATCCAGGGGCTTTGGGTTTGTCACATACGCCACTGTGGAGGAAGTGGATGCTGCCATGAAATACAAGACCACACAAGGTGGATGGAAGGGTTATGGAACCTAAGAGAGCTGTGTCAGGAGAAGATTCTCAGAGACCAGGTACCCACTGAACTGTGAAAAAGGTCTTTGTGGTTATTAAGGAAGACACTAAGGAAGAACATCACCTACGAGATTATTTTGAGCTGTATGGGAAAACTGAAGTGATAGAAATTATGACTGAGAGAGGCAGTGGAAAAAATAGAGGCTTTGCTTTTGTCACTTTTGATGACTATGACTGTGTGGATGAGATTGTTATTCAGAGATACCATACTGTGAATGGTCACAACTGTGAAGTAAGAAAGGTAAGTAAGAATGGCTAGTGCTTCATCCAGCCAGAGAGGTCAAAGTGGTTCTGGAAACTTTGGTGGTGGTCGCGGAGGCGGTTTTGGTGGCAATGACATTTTTGGTCGAGGAGGGAACTTCAGTGGCCTTGGTGGCTTGGGTGGCAGTGGGGTGGCTATAATGGATGTGGCAGTGATGGAAGCAGTTTTGGAGGTGGTGGAAGCTACAATGACTTTGGCAATTACAACAATCAGTCTTCAAACTTTGGACGGATGAAGGGAGGAAACTTTGGAGGCAGGAGCTCTGGCCCTTACGGTGGCGGAGGCCAGTACTTTGCTAAACCACAAAACCGAGGTGGCTGTGGAGGTTCCAGCAGCAGCAGTAGCTATGTCAGTCTTAATTACAGCAGGAGGTCTTAATTACAACCAGGAAACAAAGCCTAGCAGGAGAGGAGAGCCAGAGAAGTGACAGGGAAGCTACAGGTTACAACAGATTTGTGTACTCATCCAAGCACAGTGGTGGCAGGGCCTAGCTGCTACAAAGAAGACACATTTTAGACAATACTCATGTGTGTGGCAAGAACTCCAGGACTGTATTTGTGACTGATTGTATGACAGGTTATTTTAAATTATGTTCCGTGGAAAGTGTAAAGCATTTCAACAAAAGGTTTTTCACCAGTGCTGTTGATTGCTAAATGTTAGAGTCTGGTCGTGACACTGAATAAATGTGTCTTTTTTCTTTTTGTAAATGTGCTGTGTTAAGTTAGTCTACTCTGAAGCCATCTTGGTAAACTTTCCCAACAATGTGAAGTTAGAATTCCTTCAGGGTGGTGCCTAATCCATTTGGAATTTATTTATGGTTGCTTGGGTAGAGAAGTCATTGTCTTCAAATACCTTGGTGTTAAACTGCCAGTTACTGTAGTAACTTTCAATAAGTTTCGCTATTGAAAAGGTCATCCAAGGAAGGTCACAATTTGGTTGTAAAATGGTTTTTGGCACACCCTATGCAATATCAAAATTGAATGAAGTTATCAGATAAAATAACAGATGGGAATGAAGCTGTGTATTATCCATTATCATGTGTACTCAATAAACTATTTTATTCTCTTGAAAAAATGACAGAGCCATTTAAGATGTTTCCAACAGTCATATGAGGTATTATGGCAATCATATGAGGTATTACAACTCTCATGAGGTGTTACAACAATCATATGAAGTGTTACAACAATCACTGTGGAGCTTTCACACTGAGCTAGTGCTGTGTCACTGTGTGTCCAGCTCCATAGAAATGTCCCTCTATGCAGACAGTGCAATGTTGTGTAGTTCTGGGCAAATCTCTGCTGGAAAAATGGCCTGTTTCACATGGCACCCAAAATGAGATTCCTTCCTGACACATTACTTGTCAGATATGTGACACGTTTGCCAAGGCTATTCCTGAAAGTAGGCTCCTAGTTGTAGGTGTTTCAGAAACCAATGTTGTCCTACTGTGGCACTGTAGACCCAAGATGAGTAGACCATCACCAGGACACCAGGACTGAGAGGTGGATCAGAGATAGGGAAAAGGAGATGGAGAGCAACAAGGAGAGAGAGAGAGAGAGAGAGAGAGAGAGAGAGAGAGAGAGAGAGAGGAAATAGACTATGATTTGTATTTTATTTTGTAATCTCATAATTTCTGTGTATTGTTTCAATATTTTTCACATTCATTTATTTACTTTTCCTTTTATTGAAAATAGATTATGTTCTCATAGACTATATCCTGATGTTAGTTTCCCCTCCCTCTACTCTGTCTTGCCCATCCCCAGTCCCCCTGCCATCAGTATCCATTCTCTGTCTGTCTTTCAGTAGAAAGAACACACTTCTAAGAGACAACAACCAAAGAATTCCAAAGAAAATAGACTGAGTTGAAGCAAATCTCTCATTCTCAAGTTGAACACAATTAACCGATGGGAGGAAAAGTTCCCTAAGTCAAAAGCTTTTTTTTTTTTTTTTTTAATAGCATCCGCTGAGATGATTGAATCTGTTTTTTTAAAATGTTTATTTATTTATTTGTTTATTTAATGTATGTAAATACACTATAGCTGTCTTCAGGCACACCAGAAGAGGGCATCATATCCCATTACAGATGGTTGTGAGCCACCATGTGGTTGCTGGGAATTGAACTCAGGACCTCTGGAAGAGCAGTCAGTGCTCTTAACTACTGAGCCATCCCTTCAGCCCCCGACTGAATCTGTTTTTAATACCAGTTTGTTTATATGGTGGATTACACTGATAGAATTTTTGTATATTGAACCATCCCTGAGATGAAATCTACTTGACCATGGTAGAATTATGTTTTTGATGTGCTTTTGGATTTGGTTTGTAAGAATTTATTGTGTATTTTTGCTTTAATGTTCATAAGGGATATTGGTCTGAAGTTCTCTTCCGTTGCTGAGTCCTTTCTGGCTACCCATCTCTCTAGCTTCTTTGTGAAAGCACTCACACTATGAGCTTCCCTCTTAGCACTGCTTTCATGGTTTCCACTACATTTGGGTATGTTGTGCCTTCATTTTCATTGAATATTAGAAAGTCTTTACATTTTTTTCTTTATTCTTTCCTGGCCCAGTGGTCATTGAGTAGCCAACTGTTTGCTTTCCAAGAGTTCATAGGCTTTCTGTTTCCTGTTGAAGCGCAGTTTTAATCAATGGTGATAAGATGCAAGAAGTTGTTTCAAACATCTTGTATCAGGTGAGGCTTGTTTTGTGACCAAGTATGTGGTCAATTTTGGACTCTGAACCCCCCCTCAGTCTCATCCTCCTTACCTCTCCTACTCAGTTCTCCTATTCCCTGGTCTAAGTGTGTTTTGAGCATCCTTGGGCCTTCCTTCTTGTTTATCTTCTATGGGTCTGTGGAGTGTAATGTGGGTAACCTGTATTTTATGGCTAATATCCATTTATAAGTGAGTACATACCATGCATGTCCTTTTGATCCTGGGTTACCTCATTCAGAATGATATTTTCTAGTTCCATTTGTCAGCAAAATTCATGATGTCCTTGTTTTTAATACTTGAGTGATACTCCATTGTGAAAATGAACCACATTTTCTGTATCCATTCTTCAGTTGAGGGGTATCTGGGTTGTTTTTAGTTTCTGGCTATTACAAATAAAGCTGCTATGAACATGGTGGAGCACGTGTCTTTGAGGTGTGGTGGATTGTCTTTTAGGTCTATACACAGGAGTGGTATAGCTAGGTTTTGAGGTATATTGTTTTCCAGAGTGGCTGTTCAAGCTTATACTCCCACCAGCAATATAGGAGTGTTTCTTGTAACTTTAATTTTTTCAAATGCCTGTTTTTAAAAATTATTTTATTTATTTACATTTTAGTCATTGCCCCACCGTCCGGTCACACCTCCCACTGTTTCTCATCCCACTCCTCCTCCTTGCCTCTGAGAGGGTGCTCTCCTCCACCAGGCTTCCCCCCTCCCTGGAGCCTCAAGTCTCTCGAGGACTAGGTGCATCTTCTCCCACTGAGGCCAAACCTCTGCTACATGTGTGCTGGGGGAGGGGGGGACTCAGACCAGCTGCCTAGTTGGTGGCTCAGTGTCTGGGAGCTCCCTGGGGTCTGAGTTAGTTGAGACTGCTGGTCTTCATATGGGGTCACACTCCCCTTCAGCCTCTTCAATCCTTCCGCTAATTCAACCAGAGGGGCCCCTGACTTCAGCCTAATGGTTGAATGTAAGACTGTGTCTGTCTCAGTCAGCTGCTGGTTGAGTCTCTCAGAGGACAGCCATGCTAGGCTCCTGTCTTCAGTCTGTTCTCCATTTTTTTGTCTCTGTAGTTCTTTTAGACAGGAACAGTCCTGGATGAGAAACTTTGACTGTGGGTTAGTAACACTGTCCCTCCACTTGAGGCCCTGTCTACCTACTGGAGGTGGACTCTTTCAGTTCCTTCTCTTCATTGTTGGGCATTTTGGCAAAGATCACCCACATGAGTCCTGAGAGTCTCTCACCTCCCAGGTCTCTACTACTTTCTAGAGGGTCCCTCACTTCCCACCCCCTACCAGGCTGCACATTTCCATTCATTCTCCTGGCCCTCTGGGCTTCTCTCCTGTACACCCCCATACCTGATCCTGACACCCCTTTTCCCTCCCCCTCTCTTCTCCCACCCTCTGCCTCCCATGATTATTTTCTTCCCCATTCTAAGTGGAGTTGAAGTCTCTTCTCTTGAGCCTTTGTTACACTTCTTATGGTCTGTGGGTTGTATCCTAGGTATTCTGTACTTTTTGGCTAATAGCTACTTATCAGTGAGTACATACCATGTGTGTCCTTTGGGGCCTGGTTTAACTCACTCAGGATGATATTTTCTAGTTCCATCCATTTGCCTGCAAAATTCATGATGTCCTTGTTTTTTAATAGTTGAATAGTATTATTTCATTGTATAATTGTACCACATTTTCTGTATCTATTCTTTGGTTGAGGGTGCCCTTCTCCTGGCCTTGAGCAGGCTGAATAGATCTTAGGCATATGCCACAGTATGCCACAGGGGAACAGTAATCATTCAAACTACCACAGAAGATTTCACCACATTTATGTATTTATTTACATCCCAAATGCTGCTTCCCCTTCCTGTCCTTCCTCACACAGTTCTCCCTCCCCCTTTGCATCTAATAGTTATCACCCTGCACCAATATTTCCCTGCCCTGGTGAATTAAGTCTCTGCAGGATTAGGTGCATCCTGTCTCACTGAGACCAGACCAGACAGTCCTCTGCTACATATGTACTGGAAGCCTCAGACTAGCCTATGTATGTGTGTTCTCTTGTTGGTGGCTCAATATCCAGGAGATCTCATGGGTCCAGGTAGACACTGTTGGTCTTCCTGTGGGGTTGCCATTCAGAGCCTTCCATCCTTCCCACAGATCTTCCATAGGGGCCCCCAACCTCTGTCCAATGTTTGTCTGTGGGTATCTGCATCTATCTCAGTCAGCTGCTGGGTAGAGCCTCTCAGAGGGCTGCTATGCTAGGCTCCTGCCTGCAAGTACAACATAGCATCATTAATAGTGTGAGGGATTGGTGCCTGCCCATGGGATGAGTCTCAAAATGGTCTGGTCACTGGTCACCCATACCTCCAGTCTCTGCACCATCTTTGGAACTGAACTGCCAATTTCCAGACAATATAGATGGGAGTTGCTCCAAAAAACCTTTCTAAACAGGTCCACTTCCTCTTTATTCTTTTTCCCCGCTACCTGTGATGGGTGGTAGGCTAAAATGGAGGTTAAAGTATTTAAGAACTATCATTAAAAATAAGCTTTGAAAAAAATTAAAATTTCAAAGGATTACTTTTAAATTTTTTTCTAATAGAATTTCTGACTTGATTGGAAGATCTAAGAATTTCTTTTATAGCAGCTTTCCTGGTTTTGGTGAGAAAACCCATGAACTATTCAGAGAGCTTTTAGAATTTTTACTATCAGAGAGAGCTATCTCAAACACAGGGAGAGCTGTCTCAAGCAGAAAGCTAGCTGTCTCAACCATAGAGTTTGTTAGAATAGCAAGAAAAAGCTGTCTAGAGCGAAGCAGAACACACAGAGAGAGCAGTCTGAATAGCTGTCTTGAACCGACTACAGAGCCAAGAGCTATCTAGGGAGCTGTCTAGGGATCCATATCAAGCAGAACATAGGCTGCCAGCTTGGACCCATGATGTGACTTTGAGTTGTTTGTTTTCCCCACTCCCAGACACCCCTTCTCTCAGAACCCGTCCCCAAGCCAAGGCTGATCCTTGGCATCAAGCCCTGTGTCTACTCTTTCTGTTCCCTGTCAATCTGTATGTAGAATTCTTAACTACTACCTCCTCTGTACCATGTTAGCCTGCCTGATACCATGCTTCCCACCATAATGGACTACACCTCTGAAAAATATAAGCCAGTCCTAGTTAAATGCTTTCCTTTATATGAGTTGCCATGGTGTTTCTTCACAGCAATAAAACATTGACTAAGTCATGTGGATGTTAACCATTAAATAAATGACAATAACCCATAATCGGTAGACTGAGAGAGAGTAGGTATAGAGGAAGGGACCAAGGGGAACATATGGCTCTCCCCATATGAGGAAGGAAATAATAGTTGTTGGTTTTTTTTTTTTGTTTGTTTGTTGTTGGATTTGGGGTGGGTGGGTATGGAACAGGAGGACCAGGTGGGGAGGAGAGGGGAAAGGTTGAGAGAGGGAATTCTGGGAGAGACAGCTGAAATTGGGGGGGCATTTGAACGTTGATATGGAAACCCAGTGAAGTGGAAACTTCCTAAATTTTATGAAGGTAATCCTAATGAGGTCTTCTAATAAAGGGAGATAGAGTCCCAACTGGCCATTTCTTGTCACCAAACAAGGTTACCAGTACTGGGAATAGGTTGGATTCAATTGAGTAGTTGGCCAAAAGGGGTCCCATGTAAATCCCCAAATAACCCAGTCTGTTGCTAAAATGGGGCCCCACTGCTGAGGACAACATCTACATCACTCATTGAACATGGAGAAATCAAGATGGTGCCTACAGAAACCGTCCACCCATGCAATCTAGTGGGTTGTCATTGTTATTATTGTTGTTTTGTTTTGTTTGGGTGGTGGAAGGTATTCTGCAGGCTACCAAAAGAGAAACATAAACACCAACCTAGACACTAACCCTTTGATCTACAATCTGTCTTGCCTGAAAAACATGAAACAAAATGGTGGCATAGAACTTGTGGGAGTAGCTAGCTAAATCTGATTTGACTTAAGGCCCACTCCACAGGAAGGAACCCATGTCTGTCACTGCTTGGGTGACCAAGAATCAGAGATTGGATAGTCCAGAGACCTAGGGAAAGAAAAAAAAGTGTCAATAAGATGACTCCTAATGATATTCTGCTATACTCATAGATCAGTGCCTTACTCAGTCATCAAAAGAGAAACTTCCTTCCTTCTGCAGCAGACAGGAACAGATACAGTGACCCACAGCCAGACATTACTCAGAGAATCCTTGAGCGTACAGCTGTAAGTGGGATGTCTCCATCCAATCTCTACCCCCTGCCCCAGAGCTCAGTAAGGTCCTTGGAAAAGAAGGTAGAAAGAATGTAAGAGACGGGGACAAGGGGATGCAGGACACCAGGAGAACAGAGCTCTCTAAATAAACTGAGCAAGGAGCATATGTACTCACAGAGATTGAAGCAGAAAACATAGGGACTACAAGGATCTGTACCAGGTCCTCTACATATATATCATCGCTATTAGCTTAGTATTTTTATGGGACCCGTGAGGGTATGGATGGCAGAGTTTTTGAATCTTGTGCTTGCTCTTATGACTTTTTTCCTCTGTTGAGTTGCCTTGTCTAGCCTCCCTGTGACGGTTGTTGTTTTGTCTTATTACATTTTATTTGGTCATGTTTGCTTGTGAACTCTTAGAAGTCTGTTCTTTTCTAATGAGAGACAGAAAGGGAGTGGGTCAGGATGGGGAGGAGGAGAAGAGGAACTGGGAGGGGAAACTGAAATGAGGGTATATTATTTGAGAAAACAATTTATTTTCAATAAAAGGATTTTTAAAAAAAAAAAAAAAGTTCAACCATAAAACTACGTATGAGTCATTGTCTGAGTCAGAGTTTCTATTAATGCACAAAACATCATGACCAAGAAGCAAGTTGGGAAGGAAAGTGTTTATTCAGCTTACACTTCCATGCTGTTTATCACCAAAGGAAGTCAGGACTGGAACTCAAGCAGGTCAGCAAGCAGGAGCTGATGCAGAGGCCATGGAGGGATATTACTTACTGGCTTGCTCAGCTGGCTTTCTTATAGAGCCCAAGACTATCAGCCCAGGGATGGCACCACCCACAAGGGGCCCTATGCCCTTGATCACTAATTGAGAAAATGCCAGATGGAGCTCATGGAGGCATTTTCTCAACTGAAGCTCCTTTCTCTGTGATAACTCCAGCTTGTGTCAAGTTGACACACAAACCCAGCCAGTACAGTCATAAATATAAAATACTAGTACATATATGTGCTCTAAGAATATACTGAATTAAATAAGGATTAAAATCCAAAAATGTAAAAAAAATGATGATGAAAGAGGCATTACAGGTTTGGGACAAAGGAAGTTGAGACACAGGGTCCTTCAGGTGAGAGATTTCTTGGGAGCATTATAGCATCACAATACAGGCAACATGATGGGGTCCTGGAGGGGAGAAAAGCCATCAGTTCGAACAGCAAAAGAGTTTCCAACTTGAGGTTTTTAAAAAGAGTGTGTACATTCCATATGATGCAATCTAACCTATGTGCCAGGAGTCGAGGAGGAAGGCATTTCATAAGGGCCAATTTATAATCCAAAACTGTCTTGGGTCTAGGCATCAGGGGGGATGGGGCTGCAAGGTGGAAGGAGAGAACTCAGCTTTTTGTGAGCGCTGCAAGGTCAGCAGGGGTTGTTGGCATCTGAAGAGGGAGGGGATGGGGCAGGTGTGGCCGGATTTGGGAGAGAGAGCGCTGCAGCAAGGAGTTGTCTTTTTCCAAGAACCACTTCAAATATGTAGTGAAATCTTCAAGTATGTAGTGCATTTACTTTTGATAAAAACATTAGAGAAGGTCCGGTGTGGAAACTAAACTCTTCTCAATAAATGTTACTAGAATACACAAGCATCCACCCACACAAAACAGTTGCACGCAGACTTTACATCGTTCATAAAACTAACTCAGAGTGGATTCTAAACTGAATATGAACTGCAAAATGCAGAAGTTGTGCAAGAGAACCCGGAGAAAGTAGGGGCTGGATAACAGTCATGGTTCACAGCTCCAAGGCAACAGAGCCTGCTAGGAAACCACTCTACTAAGCTACAATGCCATTCTAGTCATCCTTTCCAAATGCAAGATAAGTGTGCATACTCTAAACAGAGATGTCACCTACAGGGTAGCTTACCCAGACAGGGGAGAGCTGCTTGAAGGGTGGAGGTTCAGTGGTCTCTGGCTGGGCCTCAGTTTGTGGCCACCAGAAAGGTAGAGACACTGCACCATATGCCCAGCTGGCTGCTGACCTAGCCCTACCTTTGTGGAGGATCTACACTGTCTGGCTCCAGCATCTCAGCCTCTTGCTCCTTCCAGTCTGGGTTAGAGGTCCCTTGCTCACTACAACAGGCTTCTGATCAATCCTGTGCACTCCTTACAAGTCATGGCAGCTGTGTTCAAAGCACAGTTTGCTTTTGCCCTGCCTCACTCTTAGAACCAAACTCACACCTTGGCAGACAGGATGAGCATGCCTCCCACTGTTTCCTGGCATTTGTGATTGGACCACACAGCTGCATATCCAATCGTCTATAGAAATCAGGGTGACTGGAGCAGCCTTCTCAGGGAGAGAGTGAAAGAGAAATCTTTGAGTCAGTGTGACTGGCATGACAGGCTCAAAACTAGCCTAGATATAGGTAGATATGCAGATTAGCAGAAAGTTGTCCGGCTACCCAGTGCTCAGGGCAAATTTCCATTCAGTAGACACTTTTTGTAATTCCTCTTTGCACAGAGATGCTAACAAGTAATGGCATTACAGTTTCAAAGTTGAAAGGTGTGATAACCCTTGCCTCATCACGGGAAAGGAGCCCAGCCCGTGCCAGCTTTCCTTTGAACCCCACATGATTTCCAGGAATCAGGAAGTCATGCCATGAGCTGCTTACACCTTATCTCTGAGGATACAATCTACAAAGATGTACTGTCTTGTAGCGATGCTATATAGACAAATGGATGACTTAAATATTATTGATGATCCTATAAGAATTCCTAAAATTATATCAGTGATTATTAAGCTCTTTTATAGTGGGACTGCTATTAGGTCCTTTTCTGATAGTCAAAACTGCAGTGAGAACTCTGCCAGTCTTCCAAGTTTCACCAGTTAATTGCTCTTAGATAGTAACCAGACTTTCTCCTACTCAGAGCACATTCCAAGAGGTTGTAAAACCATTAACCAAAGGTCATAAAAAGGGAACTAATGATTTATCATAGGTACTAGGACAGAAAATAAAATATTGACTGGGTTTATCTATACAAAACTTCACTAATAACTTAGTTATGTTTTTTAACTCTCAGTGAACCTGTGGAGCTGTGACAGGTGATGAATGTTTAGCCAGATTAATACTCCTAATGGATATGCATGTAAACATTCACTGTTGTAAATGTCTATTTCAATTTATGATTTGATTTTATGTGTGAATTTGTGATGAACTTTTACCATGTGATCACAAAAGATGTAAAAGTACTGAGGACAAAGAATGCGAAGAATTTCCTCTTACCCCTTTTCACTCATTCCGTTTTTTCTCCTTTTTCTTAGAGAGCTTTCAAAGGAAACATTTTACAACTTAGTAAATTGCTATAATCACTGTTCTTTTTTTCATGCACAAAATTCTTCAAAAAATTGTGTATAAAAATTAATATAAAATGACTTTAGGCTATGTGCACAGGGCAAATCAAACAAATCAAATGTATGCAAACAGTCACTGCAATATCTCATTACATATTACAAAAATCATTGTGTTCCTCAAATCTGGAAAAATCCCCAAATCCAAAATGGTCCTAAACACTTGAGACAAGGTATGCACACACACCATATCGCTCAGGTGTGAACACAGGTGGAATAAATGTGTCATCTGGACTATGACATAGCTCAGTGGGTAAAGCCACTTGCAGCCAAGTTTCACAACCTTAGTTGGATCTGGTCCCAGGATCCACATGGTGGAAGGAGTCAATCCTTCAAGTTGCCCCCTACACATGTGCACAGATGTGCACTCATACAATGCACATCATATAATACGTATGTATAGATACACATATATACCTTTAAAATACAAAAGCTTCTAACTTTTCCCACACTGAATTGGTTTTGCACTGTGCATTCTTCATTGTTCAGGGACATGGGCAGAATGAAAAGGTGTCCCTGTGATGGACAGCCTGTACAGACAACATTCCCACTCCATGGCTGGTATTCGCTTTATTCCATACATATCAGTTCCACTGACTTGGCATTCTTTCAGTATCCATGGCAACAGAAGCTGCATCTCTCAACAGTGTGTACAGAAACTCTTCAAGTGGTCCACCTGGACCCTCAGATGCCACAGCTCTGCAGCATCTGCACCACCACAGCATGTCTGCTGGCACTTTGCCCTGGCCATGTCTGGCATTTGGTGTCCTTACACCAGGAATGCCAACCAGGCTCATACCCCATGCCACATGCTTAGAAAACCAGGTGCCATCGTTGAGAACTGAGATTAACAACATCTGCCATGGCAGTCCACTGGGTGGACTGTGGGATAGGCTATGTACTAGAGACCTGTGTCCTGTGTCCTGCCCTTGCTTCAGGTGGTGTTGCAGATGCAATCTGATGTCTAGGTGGCCCAAAATGGAGCAGCACTGTGGGAACTTCTGTGGTGATCCACAGCCAGGAGCTTCCTGTCCTCGAAGACAGATGAGGCCATGGGGTTGGGAAGGGGACCATCCTTCCATGGACTTCACCCAGAAATGGCCCAGCATGTCAATCCACATGTTGCTGTCCAAACAGGAAAAGGAACTATCGAAAAACCAAAGTCCAGTGGAAGGACACCCTGACTTTAATCAAGTTTCAGAAAGCCAGGTCCCAGCAGATGCACCAGCCAGGTGTAAAACACAAAGAGAAGCAACACAGTCAGCCTGGCCTTCTGCCTTTTGCCCCAGGGGCAGGTTACTTGGTCCAGCTGACTTTGGGAATGTCATAGTGTTCGGTGAGTGTGTCCAGGTGTCTGTTGAAGTCCTCCACTCTCTGCTTGTGGGTTTTTGACGCCTTCTTCAGGATTCTTTCCATTTGCCGCTTCTCCTGCATCTTTTCGAAGGCCACCTGCGCCGGTGTGCGCTTGTCCAGGCATCGCCTCTTCTCCTCGCTCTTCTTGCTCGTCCCCATGGCCTCCAGCACCTTGGCCTTGTCTTTGTCCTTCTTCTTCTTCTTCCTCTGCTTTGTCACACCGAGCTCTGCGATGCCTTTCAGCTTCAGGGGGCCCTTCTGGACCTGCTTGTACACCTCCATAGCGCTCAAAGCTATAATCGATTTTCAAAGTGTCTCTTTTTCTTCCAGTGACTTCTTCTAGCCAGTTGAAAGTTAGAGCCTCACAGTTCCTGCTGAGATAGAACAAAGCCCACATTACTTAATCGCCTGCTGTTAGGCTGCAAGTGTCAATCACCTAAGCCAGCAGAATTTTACCCTCAGAAAGAGCAAGAAAGTTTTTAGGACTTTTTAGAAGTTATCATCAGTATTTTAGTATCATTAGAGAGCTAGAACATCTGGACACCATCAGTCTTTAAAGCCAAACCAGAGTCCTACTCTGTGTCCCGTTTCAACCCGCTCCAGGCCAGGAGGCTCCCGGCCACTCACTCGAGTTCTGCTGTGACCAATGATTTGTGAATCAATCAACAATTCTAGGTCCTCTTAAGTCTGCACTGAGTCTTCAGTGTATGAGTATTTATTTTACTAGAAAAGAGCATTTTCTGGTTCTCACGTGTAGAAATACCCCCCCAGCCCCCATTTCCATTGAACTTATAAATTCCTTTGCTTTTTTTTTTTTTCATTTTATTTAACTTGTGTGTGCATTTGAGTATAAGGTATGTGATGGCTAACCTTGGCTAATGTTGGCTTTATACACCTGGGAAGAAGAACAATTACATAGTGGCTTCCAGCCAATTAGCCTGTGAGCTTGTCTGTGGGGCATTTTTTTTTTAAAAAAAATAATAATAATGATAATTGATTTAGAAGTGCCCAGCCCAACATGGGTAGTACCATCCCTAGGCAGCTGTATAAGGTAGCTGACTGTGATCTGGTCAGCAGTCCAGTATGCATCATTTCTCCATGGTTTCTGCTTCAAGCTCCTGCCCCAGTGGGGTTCCCACCTTCATTAGTCGGGGTTCTCTGGAGTCACAGAACATATGGAATGTCTCTATATAGTAAGGGGATTTGTTGTGATGACTTACAGTCTGTAGTCCAATGAACTCAACAACGGGCAGCTGTGGATGGGAAGTCCAAGAATCTAGTAGTTGCTCAGTCCCACGAGGCTAGGTGTTTCAGCTGGTCTTCTGTAGAAGTAGGTTCCAACAGATGTGCTGGTAAGTAAATGCAAGCAGGTGAGAAGAGTGAATCTTTCATCTTCCAATGTCCTGATGTAGGTCTCCAGCAGAAGGTGTGGCCCAGATTAAAGGTGTGTACCACCACGCCTGGATCTGGGACTTGTTTTGTCCCAGGCTGACCTTGAACTCCAAGATCTCTGTGCCTTAGTCTCCCGGGATTAAAGGGGTCTACTACTTTGCCTAGGCCTAAGCTTTTCAACACCACTATGCCTTGATATATATATATATGCCAAGATCCAGGTCAGAAACTTGTGTCTACCAGCCTCAAGATCTGGATCACAGGCGAACCCTCCAATTCTGGATTGTAGTTCATTCCAGATATAGTCAAGTTGACAACCAGGCATAGCCATTACACCACCCTTGAGGGAAGCATCCCTGCAGCTGTCCAGTCAGGCAAGTGACCCAACCCATCAAGAGATGAGAATGAAAATGGTTCACATTGACTTCACCAACCTGGACCAGACTCGGAGAGTCTAATGTCAGGTGGTTCATTGTTTATTTTATTTTATTTCGAGACAGGATTTCTCTGTAGCCCTGGCTGTCCTGGAACTCCCTCTGTAGACCAGGCTGGCCTCAAACTCAGAAATCTGCCTGCCTCTGCCTCCCAAGCGCTGGGATTAAAGGCGTGAGCCACCACTGCCCGGCGTCAGCATATTTTAAACAGTGCAGTTTTGGGGAAAGCTTCCAGGAAACAATCATTCCAATTCTAAGTGCACAATAAAGTTTAAGGTTTTACTATATAGAAACTCCTTTACAAAGTACATGGACCATGAGGATAATGAAGCTTTATCACAGTTACTATTGATTTGTTCGCCAGTGGCAAAGAAATTTCTTTCTACAAGAGAGCAAAGTAGTTACTATCACTCTACCGGGCTGGATTGCTGCTGGCTCAAAGGCATGCTGTGACCTGTCTAGCATTTGTTGGCCACTGGAAAAGACACTCCTATAGCTCCTTTCTCCTGTCATTCAGAAGGGCAAGGCCTGAACCTCTGTCCAATCAAAAGCACTGTTATAGGAGGATCCAATCGGATTCCCTGAGAAAGTAGGAGGGCGGGCTTTGAACTAAGGTTCTTTTATCCCCGCCCACTTACCTCTACCCACCCACCACCGCCCGGTTGGGATCTGTCAGGCGCTTCTCCTTGTCGGATTCTCTGCCTTGTCCTGTCGTCAGTGTCTTGCTGCTCCCTGCTGAGGGAAACTCCATAATTAGGACCCTGGTGTCCAGGAACCGGAAATGGTGAGCGCATGGCGTCCTGACCTGGGCTCAGCGTTGGCGCACCGCACCTCCCCTCCCTGTCTGGCCCCTCCGGATCGTCCCCGTCCAGCCCGGCCCTGGTGTCCTGCCAAGGCTGATGGGTTTTCGGGCACCTGGGCAGGGGCGGCCGAGATAGTTTCGAGAGTGGCCTGGTCAGGCGCGCTGCGGAAAGCGCAGTGGTCCCTGCATCTAGGCCAGTGCGCTCCCGGACTCGCGCTGTGTTTTCCTCCCTGGGTTCTGAGTGCGCCTCTGGGTTTGTGTGTCTGTCTCCGTGTCTGTGGTTTTTGAACCGGACTCTTCAAATCTAGGTGTACGAGCGCCGGCCAGTACTATGGCTTTGCTGTCGCGGACTTGTCTTTAGTTTCTTACCACCCATTCTTCAGGAAGCATTTCCTTAAGTTATTTGGGATCTTTAGGACGCGGGCTGTATGACTCTACTACCATTATTGAGAAGGCAGTGGCTGGTTGCCTTCTCTACCTCTCCACTACTCATCTTTATGCACCTGGGGAGGTGGGTCCAGGGCTAGCTTGTTTACCCCATCACAACAATTTGTATGCCTCTGCCTTTATGTGTCTGCGTGTTGATCTGAATCTGTGTGATATATCTCTCTGAATATGTGACTGGCTTTGACTGTCAGACTTTGGCACGTGAACGTACTCTGCTTTAACTCTGCTGTCACTTCATCTTTAATATCAGGCAGTCTTATGGCCTGTTCAACAGGAACGGATTTTCTAAGACCCTGGAGTTCTGGGACATGGGTTGGAGTACTGATTTCTAGTTGATTCCTGTGTAACTTTTATTAGCTTCTTCTTTGAGCTATTTCTATGTGTGTATATATGGTGTTGAAGATCGAATACCTGGAGATTTGTGCATATTAGGCAAATTCTGTGCCATGATAGAGACAGGGTCCCAGTGTAGACCAGTGAGGCCTTGAACTTGCTGTCCTCCTGTGTTGGCTTCTGAAGTATCTGGGATTATAGACTGCACCATCAGAGTTGGTCTTTTGTGTAGAAGTAAAGAGGAACCTAGGGGAGGGACAGACATTTGGCAGGCATTCAGGCATTGGCTGCTTTTCTGTCTCCCCTGCTTCTGCTCATGATGAGTTTAGGGGAGAGTGTGTTTGCTTATGCTCAGCCCAGGGAGTGGCACTATTAAAAGGTCTGGTCCTGTTGGAGTAGGTGCGTCGCAGAAGTAAAACCCTAACTAAGACGGAAGTTGGTACCAGGGACTGGGGTATTGCTGTGATAGGCCTGGCCAAACTTTTGTTTGGAAGAATGTGTACTTGGGGACTTTGGATTTGGAGTGCAGTGGAATGCTTTAAGTGGGGGTTAATGAGCTATCCTAGTAAGAATATGGAAGATTTTATTGCTGTGAGTGATTTGAACTGTGGAAATCTACCCCAAGAGGTTTCAGTGGAGAAGAACTGCAGTATGTGGCCTCAAGACTTTTTTGTAGTATTTTGGTGAAGACTGGCTGCTTTTTGCCCTTTGTCTGAAGAGTCTGCCTGAGGCTAAGGTGAAGAGACTCAGATTAATTGCATTGCCAAAGGAAGTCTCAGAAACGCCCATCATAGACTTTGTTCTCTGGGTAAGTCTCATGAAGAATGTTTTGAATGAGCACAGCAAACTTGAAAAGGAAAAATATAAAATATATGCTTTGAGTATTAAAGGGGCACCAGGAAGTGAAACGGAGCTGAATCCTCTGTTCAAGGATATAAACTGAATTAAGGGAGTGGTGCCCTTGGGATAAGATCCTAACCAGCTAAATTTAGGTTCAGGCATGGTTGTACACACATTTAATCCCAGGAGGCCAAGGCAAGCAAATCTCTGAGTTTCAGGCCAGTATGGGACAGAGCAAGTTTCTAGGTGAAGAAAAGCTTAAATCCAGGCGTGGAGGTACAGGCCTTTAATCCCAGAAGGAAGAATCATGCAGATCTCTTGAGTTCAAAGGTCAGTCTACAGAGCAAGTTCTAGGACAGCCAAGCTTAGACAGTGAAGAAGTTGGAAAACAGAAAGCTGGTGATAATGGAATAGAACAAGGGGGCCATGTTCCAGCCCCAGCAAGCAGCAGAAATTTGGCAGCTTCAGCCATTGTGTCTCTGGCTTTATAGTCGAGGAGAAGACTACTGGGAAAATTGATGCTGGTTAGCTGGAGCTAAGAAATTAGTGGTGATTAAGAAGAGACCAGCATCACTGAGGTGAAATCTTCTGGGAAGTGTTTTCTGAGAGCACAAAGAAGCTGTGTTCCAGAGATAGCCAAGGTTGTACCTTGTGCTGCAGCTGTAATTCATAATGTGTAAGAGGTCATGGAGAGCAGCTGCAGCTTGGACTGAGCCCTTGGAAGGCCATTGGTAAAGGTGAAGCCTCAATTGCAATTGAGGGCCCAAGACTGAAGGGGTCATGCAAAGAAGTTGAGGCTTGGCACCATGAAGAGAGCCTATGAATGGCTATTGGTGAAGCCTAGTTGCATCAGAAGACCCCAGTGTATTGGAGATGCCAGTACCATGGGGTGTTCACCAAGAACAGCAGCAACAGTGGAGTCGATCATCCAGAGCCTAGAGTGCTACAGAGGGCAGAGCTAGAGGTATGACCCAAGCCCTTTGGAGGAGCCCAGAAGATCACGTGTGGATCCCAGACATTGGGACAAGAAGATGTGAAGTTGAAGTTGCCTTCAAGACCCCAAGATGTTTGAGATGCCAGAGCCATGGGATATCTGTTGAGGAAAGCTGATACAGAGTGGGACCAGCCAGGAGAAAGAAGTTTGTTGCAGACAACAAAGATGAAAAAGGAGTTGGAGGTCTGAAGACCACTTTGACATCAGACATGGAGATGCAGAGTTTGGAGTTTGTCCAGCTGGTTTCCTGTCTTGCTTTGGGGATTACAGTTGAGTGATGGAAAGAATCTCTGAAGAGACTTTGAATTTTGGACTTTTAACATTATTGAGACAGCTATAGACTATGGGGGTTTTGGAAGTTGGACTAAATGTATTTTACATTATGTTATAGCTAGGTATGGCCCCCAGAGACTCATAGGTTTGAACAAGCCTATGGAAGCCAGGGAGTGGAATATTATGGTTTGTCTATGTTCAGCCCAGGGAGTGGCACTATTAGAATTTGTTGGAGTAGGCGTGTCACTGTGGGTATGGGAGTTAAGACCCTCATCCTAGCTGCCTGGAAGCCAGTCTTCCACTAACAGCCTTCTAGAACTAGAATGGATAACACTCAGCTCCTCCTGCACTGAGTCTTCCTAGATGCTGCCATGCTTCATAAGACTTGCCATGGTCATGGTGTCTGTTCACAGCAGCAAAACCCTAACTAAGAAACTAAGACAGTGTGTATGGGGAAAAAGGCCATGAATGGATCTGTCATGTTGTGGTCCTGTGGCTCTCTGCACAGAAAATGGTACTTGAGAAACCTGGAAGACCCAGTGAAGAGACTTGTAGATTGAGATACAGGGTCCTCCCGTTGGCTACAGTTAGAACCAGATGCCTGTCATCAGGCTGTGTTGACTCCTGTTTTCCATCTTTTCCAGCACCTGGGAGGGCTTGGCAGGTGGGCAGCTGAAACTGCTCTTTTGGGGACATGACTTAAAAGACTGGCTCAGGTATTCTTCAGTTCCCACCTGTTGTGTACCCTGATATGGGGAGCTTTTCTAGATTTCACTTGGGATAATAAGCCACTGCTGTGGTTGAGTTCTGGGTAGTCAGTCTAGGGCAGGGTACAGAGGGAAGGGCTGTAAGGAATCAAGGAGTTAGGAATGGGAATTTAACCCCAAACCTGGCCAGGGGTATATGGGCTGTCTGGTTCTTTATCTGGGTGTTGTCTGTCTGCACATCTGACCCTATGTTCCTTGTCTCCCATCATCCTGCTTTGTTTGTTGGTTCTTGCAGGTAGGTCTCTGTTAACAAGCCTGTCCTGGGGGTAGGGGGAAGCAGACTGATTTTTCCAAAGCTTGTCATCTTGAAGCAGTGGCTTGTCCATCATGAGACTGCCTAAGACTGTGACTGCACTCGTCTCAGGAAGGAGGAGAACGTGCTGATGATCCTCAGTCTGTGAAGGTGGACAGCGAACAAAAGTGTCTGAGGGAGGCCTATGGGAGAGTGGGGGAAGCAGGCCTTCTAAGTGTAAGGGAAAAGACAGTGTCAGGGAAGGAGTCAGGCTGTGATCAAGGAGGTGTCGGTCTTGGGTAGGGGAGATGGCCTGCAGAAGTCTGAAGAGTAAGAGGGGAGAAATATTCTGAGGGAGGAGAGGTTTGCTGGGTGGCCGAGGAAGTGAGGGCTTGAGGGAGACCACTAGCTTTCTGGGGTTAAGAGAAGTGGTTCTGAGGGAGGAGAGGATCGGGAAAGTGTGTGCAAGTGATGAGATTTTAAACAGTTAGTTTTAGTTCTTGAAATTAAAATCACATCCTTTTTTCTCTCCTTTCTACCTCTTTCATTTAACCTGCACTGTGCTCTCTTTCAAGTTTATGTCTTCTTTTTAGTTGCCGGTTTGTGTACGTAAGTTCATGAGTACAACCTGTTCAGTCTGTAGTGTAATTTGCATGTGTGTGTTTTCAGGCTGACCCGTGGGAGTGGTCTTCCCTGGGAAGGTCAACCTCTCCACTCTCAGCAGTCTGTAGGTGACCACAGTCATTTGTCTGGGGTTAAGGCCTCCTGAGCTTTCCCCTGTCCATGTTGTTATGTCTGTTGTCTTTGTTCCGGTCATATTTAGGCAGCCATGTTAGATGTAGCTTCTGACATTTTTAGCAAACACAATCTCACAGCAAACTCTGTTTCTGTAGCTCTCATGCTCTTTCTGCCTCCTCTTCGGCAATGATCCCTGAGCCTTGGGCGGAGGAATTGTGTTGTAGGTGTATTTTGGGGGGTTGGCTCTACAGCTTTGCATTCTTGAGGGAAACTCTGCCTGGAAACCTATCTAACTACCCTGTGCTAGTGAAGTCATTAATTTCAGGGGGAGGGGAACTACAACTACCACTGTACTAGCTTGATCTCTACCTACACATTTGACCTTCTGCCTACAGATAAGTGGAATCCTCACCCCTCATTGAGGAAACTCCTTGTAGAGGGATGGAATTTTGAGGAGATCAGAGAGTGGATGTCAGTTACGGGGAGGGGCAGCATTCGAGGGTAGAAGCATAGCCCATGGCAAGATGAAGGAAGGGCTGGGGAGATAGGGTAATGAATACTATTTGCCATGAAGGTGTGAGGACTCCAAACCCCCAGAACCTAATCAAAGCTGGGCCTGAAGTGTGAAAGAGGGAAGACATTTCAAGGAGCTGAAAGACCAGCTAACCTAGCGTATCCTATAGACGAACAACAAAAGAGACTGTCTCAAGTTGGAAGGCAAAACCGAACTTAATCCTGTCTTTCTGTTTCCACATGAATGCCCACATGGATATATTTTCTCTCTTACCCCTCTTGTCTCTGTCTCTGTCCGTGTCACTGTCCCTGCCCCCTCTCTCATAGACACACACACACACAGAGAAAGAGACAGAGAGATATAGACTAAGAGATATAGATAGATAGAATCAACAGAAATATTTGTGCTAGTGAGATAGCTGAGTTAACTACTTGTGTTGGACTTGAAAGGCCAAGCGCCTGGGTGGTCCACCCCACAAAGACTCAGACTGATAACGATGCAAAAAGCAAGAGGTCTATTGAATCCAGTGCACTGGGGCCGCCCTACCAACAGGGCAATGGCGACCCCGGGTTAGTAAGCTACACGCTTTTTATACACTTTTCTGGGGCAGAGCTTGGCAACAGCATGAAAGGGTAGGCTCACATTGGTGGTTAATTTTGACTTTTTACATGATTGGAGGCCCAAGGTGGTAATGTCAGCCTGTTACCACCCACCTGTGGCTTCAGCCTGTCTTTGACAACAGAGAATTCTGTCCATTGTGTGGGACCTGAGGCATATCTGCTCCTGGCCTTGCTTTTTCATTTTATGATGGTTATCTTTGGCCCTTTAGACTGTCTGGAATGTTTCCTGATCTGGCTCATCTGCTGCCTTTTGTCTCTCAAGGCCTCACACTTGCTGTACAAACATGAGGGTCAGCTTAATTTTTAGAACCCACTTTAAAAGTACTGGCTGAGGGGCTAGAAAGATGGCTCAGCAGCTATGAGCGCGCGCGCGCGCGCACACACACACACACATTTATGCACACATGCACCAACCCTCTTCTCTCCCCAGCCTCCCCCCTCCCCCGAAAAAATGAGGACACATGGGAGTCCTTCTAGAGTCTGGTGTCTCCAGGTAAGAATCAAGATTTTCAGTAAAATAACAAGATTTTCTTCTAAGGTTGCCTTTGTAGAGATAACAGCCCTACAGTATTTCAAATAAGAGTGTCAAAATGTTGGTGAACTATGTTTGTAACCTATGACTGTGTGAACTTTTTAAAGCATGGTCTTAGATTTTTCTCATAAACTTGGATTTTTTTTTCTGGGAGTAACACACACATTTTTCATTATTAACAGAAAAAAGAAATCTGAAGTCATCCAAGCCTTGATTTACTGACCAGCTGTAAGTCTATCCAGTGTGGCTTGGGAACTGCCCCATCCTCCCATTTAAGTTGCTAAGTGATCTTTTGAAATGGGAAGTCACTAGTCCTCAAAGTCACTGGTTCTCAAGACCCTACTGTCTGTTTATCTACCTACGTCTATCTGTCATCTATCATTGATCTAAAGAAACTTATGGGTGGCCCTTGAAAAGCCCGAAACACTGCTAGGTGTGTTCTCTTCTTTCCCTTCCTTTGTCCTAGCCTCCTGCTTAAGTTACATTGATAAATTCCAACTCTGCTTCATACTGCCTTCTCATGGAGTTTTTTCTGTAACAAAATAAAAAATTCTTGCTTGTGAGACTGAAGAGATGGCTCAATATTGAGGAGTACATACTGTTTTCCAGAGGATTCAGGTTTGATTCCCAGCACCTGTAAGTTTCTGCTTGGTTGGGAGGGTATACTGGGACTTGGAAGTCCAGGAACCACACAGCTCTGAGAAGGAGCCTCCGCAGCAGAGATGTTGCAGCTCCCAGGGGAGGTTATCCCCGGCTGAACTGAGGAACTCAGGAGCCTCAGCCCCACTCCTTCTCTTCTTTTCTTCTTGGCTTCTTCTGATGAGAGAGTCACATCAGGCAGGAAATCTCATGAGATTTATTGGAGGATCCAGGGTGTGGAGGGACAAATGCCAGGGATGGCTGACCTCTGCGCCCAATAATGGATAGCAGGGGACTGGACAAAGGGGCAGGGCTTAAATAGGATTTCTGAGGGAGTGGAGCTTCTCAGGGCAGAGATTTCCAGAGGGAGGTTTGGTGGGTGTTCCTCCTGTTTAGGTGGCTGTTTGGTGGCTTTTTTTTCACCCCTGTAGAAAGTTCTTCCCAGCTTTTGCTGAAGCACCATCTCTGTGGGACTTGGGGGGGGGGCAGCTGGAGAGGAGATGCTGCCACTGTGGACAACTCCCCACAGCGCCTGTGGTAGTTTTTCTGGAAAGCTGTAGGCTGAGGCAGGAAAGAAGGCATTACCACCGTAGACAGCTCCTTATGCTGGCAGTAATCTGATGCAGGAAAGGTGTCTCCACTGTGGACTGCTCCTGATGGGCATCTCCTTCTGAAGCAGAAAAGGAAGTGTGCCACCTTGGACAGCTCCCTTGACAGTTGGAGGATGCGGTGTGGTAGTTTAACAAGGGGAACAGTTTTGGACAGCTCTGTTGGGACAGTTTACTGGGGTGGCCACAGGCTAGGGCTGGAAGGAGAAGCCTGCCAATCTTTTTGAAGGCTTTTGTGGCCCAGTGACTATAGCACTGGTGGTGTGAGGCTCAGGAACTATAGCACCCTCATCAGGTGACTCGCCTGTAACTGCAGCTTCAGAACCAATTCTGGTTTCTGTGGGCACCTTCGCGTGTGCTCCACAGTTAAAAATAAGAAAAATCAAAATAATTTAAAAATAGAATGCTGTCATTACTTCGAATGGCAGTTCTGAAAATAACTCCCCAGGCTGCTGCAAGGAGCACAGGAAAGCCACATCTCTGTTCCATTTTCCACTACTGCTGAGAAGGGGAGTGGTTTCTGGGAGTCCTGTAGAGGAGCTGGAAGAGCAGAGGTCCTGGGACCTATAAAACAAGAGGGGCAAGAAGGAATAAGCAGGAAGGGGCATGAGAGGCGAAGAATCAACTCTGTCCTGTTGTTGACACATTGCCTAGAGCATTCTGATACTCAAAAAAGATACAGTGCTCACAACTGCCTCTTGTCCAGTGGTGCTATGGAGATGCCGAGTCAGGATGAACACTCTCCTAGGCCTGTCAAATCTCTGAATGTCCACCTCCCTGTGAGCATTCCCATGCAGCAACTTTCCCTTTCCACACTGTGGTCAACTTTGGCTCTGTATGGTATCTTTCAAACAGATACTGCTTTGTCATTTTCCTCTGAATCCTGAGCAGTATATTTTGAAGAACTAAATTGTGTTCATGAACATTTCACACAAGTAATCTGTGAAGATTCTCCTGGCCCCAAGTTAACAATCTTTGTGGCCCTCTTGTCTTCCTTAGGCGCACACATCTTATAAGGATGCGATTGGTTTTAGCTTCACTCTTGGTTACCTTACAGAGTGACATGTCCTCTTCCTAGCCTGTGCTCTTCCAGGACTCCAGTATTAGAGTTTCCTAGAGCTAGGCAACTAGAACTACTAGGTGCCCAGAATAGTCTTGTCTCTGGTCTCTTGGAGTACCAAGTGAAGATAAGTTCTTGGGTCAGTAGTGGCCTGAGGTGGGGTGTGGCTTCCTTGGGGAGCAGCTGGGCGACCCTCAGTTGGGAGGACTGTCTCTCTAAACTCTTCATGTAAGAGTCATGTGCAATGACCACATTTGGATTGGGACTGAATGGTGTTATAGTGAAGATTCTAGTTTTGAATGCTTTTTCTAGTTTCATTCTGTTGCTATGACATCATAACCGAAACAGCTTTGGGGGGAGGAGGTTTATCACGGGAAAGGCAGAGCACAAATTTGAAGCAGAAACCATGAAATAGCAGCAGACGGCCTTGTTCTTTGTCTCACACTCAGCTAAGCTGTTCACACAAGATCAGCTACCAGGGTAATTACTGCTCATATTAGGCTGAACCTTTTTCCTACCAATCAACAATCAACAATCAACACAGTTCCTCCCAGTCATGGCCATAGACCAATCTAATCTGGGCAGTCTCCTAGTTGAGATTCCCTCAGAGGCTGCCAGATAACGATAACGACGACAGATACATACCAACAATGGTTGATTTACCATATGATACTTTTAAATGTATTATTCACATGTCTGTGACATGATGTCTTTGTATGGGTGTACCAGGCTGGCATGCTGAGGCCAGAGGAAACTTTTGTAGACTCCATTAGCTTGCAGCTTCATATAGAATCCAATATGCAAACTTAAAACATGGAGCTTGCTGAAACATCTGGCAGGACGTTGTTATGTTTAATTTAATTTTTTAATTTAAACAATTATTTTTATTTTATGTGTATGAATATTTTGCTTCCATGTGTGTCTGTATATGACATGACTATCTGGTGGCCTTCAAAACTAGGAGAGGATATAGATCCCCTGGCCTGGAGTTGCAGATAGTTGTGAGCACTGTAAATTGAACTCTGGTCCCTTGCAACAGCTCGTTATTACTGAGCGCAAGCCCTGTTTAATTTTTTTTTTAAAAGTACTGACACATTATAAAATGACTGTACCCATTTAAAAATTATACACGTGTATGATGGGTATGATGCATTTTGACACACCCAATTGTCTCTTCCTGACTAATTTATCTAGGGGTGTGTGTGTGTGTCCCATCATATTTTACTAGGATCCTTTTTGCACAGGGTTTATTTACTTGACTAAAGGCACTTTCCCAGTGACCACACTAACGGGAAATATGATGGCCCCTCCAGTAACTACCTAGAACTCTAGAGGGAGAACTGAGGGCTTATGTGGCCTTCTCCATCCATGACTGAATGATGGGCCTTGTCTTGTGAAGTAGGCACTGCAGGCGTGAGTTTCTGGGTGCAGTGGCTGTGTCATTCCTGACAGTGTTTCCCAGTACTCCTTCCCATGTGCTGACTCTTACATTTCCATGCCCGCTTCTGTGGTGTTCCCTGAACCTTGGAGAGGGTGAGAATACGTACGGCGGAGCAGTCAATGGTCACTTGTTCTTGGCATTCTGCCCAGTCACAAGTCTGTATTAACTGCTTCCTACTATAAACAAGCTTCTCTGACCAGGACTAAGAGTAGTGCTGCACCATTTAACAACTTTTACAGCAGAATGCTAGGGTTTGCCTTTAGACACACTCTTTCTTTCAAACACTTGGACTCTGGAAATCACAGTGGCAGAAGCTTGAAATAACCGATCACAGTGGATCCATAAGCAAAGCCCAGGAGACAAATGCTTATCTCTCTCCACTTCTTAAAACTCAGGACCCAGCACTTGAGAGAGTAGCATCCACAGTGGGTGGATCCCTTCACCTCAGTTAAACTACTTTTAAAAAATACCAACTCACGCCAACATAATCTGGACAGTTTGTCCTTGAGGTTCTCTTCCATGATTCCACATCCTGTCAAGTCTTCAGGGAAACCACGCAGAGAGGATAGTGAAACTACACAGAGAGAATTTGTTCCCGAAGCTGAGTACTTGGGGTCTAAAAAGAAATCCGTCACTGCAGGGTTCCGTGTCATTTGAAGACATTGCTGTGGACTTCACCTGGGATGAATGGCAGCATCTGGATGTCGCTCAGAGGACTCTCTACAGGGACGTGATGCTGGAGAACTACAGCAGCCTCCTGTTCTTGGGTAAGTCTGTACTGTACCTCAGTACCGATTACAGTTTTGGATGGTAATTCTAGGAACTATTGCTGACTTTTGTTTTATTTATTTATTTATTTATTTATTTATTTATTTTTCAAGAAAAAAACCCTAAAACAGCCTGTTCTGGAGTGTAAGTTTCTGAACAGCTAGGGCCACAGTGGGAGACCCTGTCTTGGGGCGGGGGTTACCCATTACTGCCATGTGCATCTCAGTAAACACTCCCAGTCTTTTCCCCTTTTCCTCTCTCCTCTGTATTTACCCTTGGTTTTGTTGTTTTGTTTTTGGTGTCCGGAGATGTTTTATGACATACTTAGGTTATGATTTTTTGATTTTCCTGGGCAGACTTAAGGAAACGTCTGTTCACAACTCTGAAGTGAGTAGATAAGCCAACAGACAGGTTCCATCAACTCAGCTTAGGCAATAAGTGAACTTACTGGGACCCTTAGAGAACAAGGGCATTCAGACAGTCGTAGCACCAAGAGGTCCCAGCCGACTCAGGTTCTACCTACTTGTGTCTCGTAGTTGGCTAAAAGCCAGTCCTGAGTGGACTGCTGGTCGTGTTTATGACAACCCTGTGTGGGAATTTCAAGAGACCCACAATATTATCATCACCCCAGAGCTAGGCGTCCATGCTATGGTCCTGTGTTGCCATGATGACCGTGGACAGGAGTCTCCTGCAGGACCATAGCTACTCGACTTTAAGCTCAGAGGAAATAGCAGCACTGTAGCTTCCATAACCCCTCCAGTTTTGTGCATGTCACCGTAAGACTTCATTCACTTCAGTGAGTGGTGCTAGCTATGTGCCATAGTAGGTCTGTTATCCACTAACATC
>JADRCH010000245.1:4121195-4141238 GCA_019843965.1 Rhynchomys soricoides | reverse complement strand
TCTCTCTCTCTCTCTCTCTCTCTCTCTCTCCATCCCTCCCTCCCTCCTTCCTATTCCCCTTTTCACCTCTCTCCCTCTCTCTCTACTAAATAAGAAAGATGAAAAGACAATACACCTAGTTCTTCAAACTACAACCTGTTATGACTACAAAAAAAAAAAAAAAAAAGTCTTTCTGTGAGGCAAAACCAGCAGAGAACATCAATAGAAGGGAACATAGAAGGTGCGTGGACTTTAGCACCTCAGTGAGTGATCGTTTCCCCTCCCCTCCCCTCCACTTCCCCGCACATATCCAGTAAATTTTAGCATGCAGATCACGTTAAATGTGCTTACTATTCCTCTAACACATTGATATTCCCTTTCAGAATGTTCCTCATGCCTTCTTCGCCTGATGTGGAAAATGTAAGACCAGGCCAGGCAGGAACAGCATGTGACCTCATAGCACTCACTAGACATGGCGGTAAAAAGGAAAGAGTGAGTGGCCAAGGGAAGAGTTTCTAAATTTCTACAATCTCTTTCCACCTGCTGAATGTGTCCCCTTGCAGAGCCGTGGCCATATGGCAGGGACACGGCAGGTTACACCTTTATGGCATTTAGAACTAGAAAGAATGATAAACCAGCGACTGACTGAACAGACAAGTTCCTAACTGCTGTGGGTTTCATGAAGGAAAAGAACTTGGAGCTGGGAGGTGGAAGGGTAAGGCAAGGCTTGCAGAACAGGACTAGGGAAGGCGCTTCAGGGGGTGGGGGGGTATCTACAGTTTGATTGATGTCTGTTCCCAGAGGACTCCAACATGAGCAAATATGACCAACCGACCACCAGAGTAAGCAAGCTGCAAGCTGCAAGCTGCTGCTGCTGCTGCTACTGCTGCTGCAGTTGCCTCCAGGATCCTCCAGAAAACAAATCACAGAATCAAGCTCTCTCTCTCTCTCGTTGTTTCTCTTCAAAGTAGCTCCAGTTTTGCCGAAGAGACAGATTTCCTATTAGAAAAGTAAGGCTAATTTCTTCTAAGATACCTTGCCAAGTGTCAGGGCAAAAGAGACAACTGTGGAAAGCCTATCAACACAGGGAAAAGGATACTTGGCTGCCCATGAAAATATATAAAACTCAGATAATGTTGATAAATACTCTGTGGGCCAATAAAATATTATCTGCAGCTGACCTGGCATAAGGAGACTGTGAGAGACTTGGTCTTCTAAGAATTGCCTGCAATAATGTGTGCATGGTATATCTTTGGGAAACATCTAAAACAATAAAAATCGACATTTTCAAGATTGAAAGGCGAAGGCATGGAGCTACAGTGCGGGATATTGTGAGGAAAAAATGGGAGGAGTGAACTCTATGCCTGAAGTTGAGAAAAATATGAACGATTCAGCATGAATGTATCGGAAACATTGCCGCAGCAAGAAGAGACACAAAGAGGACCAGCCATGATGACCGAAGCAGGTATGATGTTTTGCTTGTTCTGGGGAATGGAAGCGTACAGGAGGTGGTGATGGACAGCTCCTCAAGCTCACCATGTGTCCTGTGGAGTGCACTGGCCTCAACAGTATCTCCCCTGTTGTTGAGCATTTGGGAAACACAAGCTGTGAGCACTGTAGCATGCACAAAGAAAGCAGAAATACATTTCAGCAGCTATTCACCCAGTTACTTTTTTTTTCTACTCTGCTGTCAATGTCACCACGCCTTTATTCCATTTCAGCAACAGAATGGAGGGTTTTAAGCACAAGGGAAGAATGGAACAGGAATTAGGTTGCTAGATAGGAAATGTCTCAAGGGAGATACAATTCACACGATGCATCTTAGTCTGTACATCATGATGAGCCCTGAACCAGTGACAGAACACTCGTGGGTTTATTAAGGCTACAAGTGACTTGGTGCACTGAGCTCTTTGGGGGAATCATTCTAAGCTCACCGTTTATGTAAGTCCATACCAGTTTCAGTAAAAGCCCAGACACCCTAGGAATAGAGAAGAGGCCTCCTAACCAAAGCTACCATTTTTGTATCACGTATCAATAACTAGATATTTTTGGATTCTGACACATCGAGACAAAGGAATAGAAATAGAACAAGATAGAAATATAAGGTGGGATTAAAGCAAAGAGAGTGTGGGCTATGCCTTAATTCAGGCAACAGTGGCTTTTGAACAGCTGATATGTACTTTTTCACAGTGCTAGAAGCTGGAATCGGAGATCACAGTGTCAGTACAGCATGTTTGGCGAGGAATCTCTTCTCATTAATTCTCAATATATTCTCCCAAATAGTACTGAGAACCAGCTCACTCTCTGGACTCTTCTATAAGGTCCCATGTCAGAAGGTTCCACCTTCATGAGCCAATTATTGGCCAAAACCTCATTGTTGACCTTAATCACACTGGGACTAAAGTTTTAAAAAATGATACGGGGACAGAAACATTTAGTCTGCTGCAATAACCAAAAATCCACTAAGGTATGACCTGTGCCCACAGCTTTTACCAAGCATATACAGGTAAAATCAGCTGGTGGGTTAAGAGGTTTTATATTTTTTGAGTGACAGTCAAAAACACAGGGGGATATGAGGAAACCAGACAAAACTCACAAATAAGATTGGTGGCAGTTGATCTCAACTCTCAACTTATTGAAATCCAGAATCACCCGAGAGAAGGGCCTCAAGGCATGACTTTAGGACATTATCATGAGATGGAAAGATCCAACCACTGTGGGTGGCACCATTCCCTGGCAAGGACTATGAGCTGCAGAAATGGAGAAAGTGAGTTGGACATTCATTCATTGCTCTCTATATTGTGCTTGTTAATGAGATGTGACCATTAATCACACTGACTAAATCCTCCCACCTTGACTCCTCATCATGATAAAATGATGCATTGTATTATGAGCCCAAATAGGTCCTTACATCCTTAAGCTGCCTTCATAAGAGTGTTATGGTATGGTAACAGAAAAGAAAGATTAGAGTCCAGAAAAATGAGATGTGTGAGGTTGCAGATCATGGAATAAACACAGACTTCAGTTGTGCTTGTCACATTCCAGGAGACAAGCTAGATGTCCACTAGAGAACTAGGACCCACATCAAAAGAACAAAACTGAAATTCAGTGACCACAAGTAAGAAGTGAACAAACAAGTCAGGTGCAGCCAAAAGGATAAAGATGAGTCAGAGGAGAGCGTGCAAACTCAAGCTTTGGGAGAAGACAGAATGGGAGAGCAAAGTAGGGGGAACAAGAAGAAATGAGTCACCAGCTCCGAAGTGTAGATTTACCTAATCAAAGATTGCAGAAGAATTAAAAGAATACCCTCAGCAAGCCACACCTGAATAACCATCAAAGGCATTCTCTGTGCAGAAGAAGATGATCCCAGAGAAAAAAGGAGACACAGGAAACAAGCAATGTACCTGCTAAGTCTAAATGAATATGTAGGTGGACTAGTGTTAACAGAGTTTAAGATCTGATGCCCTCTTCTGACCTCTGTAAGCAGCAAGCAAACACATGATACATGTATGACATGCAGGCAAAACACTCATGCACATGAAATAAAAATAAAAAATAAGGTAAAATGGCCTATGAAAATTGTGATGTTTAGGAAGTAAAGTACTCAACAGCTGTCTCTTTCAAATCTTAATGTGCATATGAATCATCTGAAGGTCTTGTTTAAATGCAGATTGTGAGTTTGCAGATCTGCTAGTATAAAATTCTGCATTTCTAGAGCATTTCTAGGTGATGCTGAAGGAGCTTGTTGCCGGCCACACCTTCAGTAACAAAAGTCTAAGTACTCTTCATTGATAGATAAAGAGTAAAAGTAGGTCATGGTGAGTTGGAATGTACACTGCCATCACTAAGACGGCCAAGGTTAAGGACATGCATCGTATTAATGCGGAGGGAATTAATATAACAAAAAATAAATTCAAGAGAATGGAAGAAAGGCTTGTATCTGTGCACACCCATATACATGTGTACAGATAGATATACAAACAAATGAAACTACTCTCATTGTTTATTTTAAATCAATGTATTAAAATTTACACAATATGTACGGGGATTGAAAATATCAAAGTTTAAAGATGTCATGCTACAATTTTTTTAAAGTGTATGATTTTTATGAGATTATATAAAATTAATTCATGGATTCACGTAACATAACTAATTTAAAAAGGAAGAAAAATCACAAGATCACTTGAATAAGCACAGTAAAAGTGTGTTTATAAAAATAAGGGTCTATGCTCTGTTTTGTTTATGGAGTTCTCGGACAAAAGTGTTTATAAAAATAAGGGTCTATGCTCTGTTTTGTTTAAGGAGTTCTCGGACAAAAGTGAATATAGAAGGAAACGTTCTCTCTGCAGTGAACGTACAACTAACGTGATGCTTAAACGCTGAGTCTGAACTGTCTCTTGATAGTAAGAATAAAACCTGAGGGCTGGTGAGATGGTTCAACAGGTAAGAATACTTAGTGCTTTCGCAGAGGATTCAAGCTTAGCTCCCAGCACCCACATGGTGGTTCAAAAATGCCTGTAACACCAATCCCCTGAGATCTGATGCCCTCTTCTAGACTCTGGGAGCCCTTGACACACATAAATACATGCAGGTAAAACACACATAAAATAAAAAATATATCTTCCAAACCTCTACCATCACGTCTCGATATTGTTTTGGGGGGCCATAGTCAGTCTATCAGGGCAAAAAGATGTTTTATAAATCATTTAATCCTATCTGTTGAGAAAGAAGGTCCCCAAGTAAACAAAACCAAAATCAGCATGGTTACTCTTGCCTATAGTAAAGATTCTTAGGAGCTGGTGAAGGGATGATCAGGAGTTCAAGGCCAGCATCAGCTACATAGTGAGTCTGAGGCCAGGCTGGGTTATATGAGACTGTGTTAAAACAAAACAAAACAGAACAGAACAGAACAGAACAAAAAAGTAATACTAACCAGACACCAGTATTTTATTTCCTTCAGACAAAGAGAGAAAGAAACATTAATAATGTAATAAAAATATACCATATTGAATTCCGCGAACTGAAATCTACCCAGAGATATTCTTCACTGGGCTATTCACAACGGTTAAAAGAAAAATAGTCAATGGAACTTTTAGTGTACAGAGAATTTCTTAATTCTTTCCCAGAGAACAAGAAGGATCGTCACAAGTCAGGATTCTTCCTTTAACTGGTGTTACTGGTTGAAACTGCTTTGCCCCTGTGTCAATGGAGACAATTCATTAGTCTCTGGATTTTAGCTGCTTCCCCCTCAACTCTACTCCTACTTCCAGAATCCCTGTGTTGAGCTGAGAAAAATAAAATTAATAACAAACTGCTCATTGTTAAAGAGTGCCTTCTCTTTTCTGCCCTCTAAACTGAATGACTACTTCTTCAGTTATTAGGAAGACAGGTGTTTTATTGATGCCTTTCCCCATCTGTTATTTCTAGAAGCTTCTATTTATCCTATTTAACATAACTGCCCTAACAAGAAGGAACCACTGGAGGCTTAGGAGATTCATTCAGGAACAAAAACCTGTTCCTGGGTGATTTCATGTCAAAGTCTCTGAAGACGAGATTTTGCCTCATCTTCACAATGAAGTAAGAACTTTCCAGAATATGTCAATGCCCAGCTACATGGATAGAGATGGTACGTAGGATTTAGAGAAGCAATATATGCAAATAGACTTTGAATTAAATGTGAGAATGTGTTAAGTTACCTAGTAATTTACTGATAGAAATCGAAGAGGTTGGACAGTTTCTGAAGCAGTATTCAGCTTATGGTCAGCAAATCAATACACTATAGCACTGTGTGATTTAGAAACAATTGAATTTACTCTGCTTAATGCAAGGGAAAGGCTCATAGTCCTCATCCCAGTTTGCCCAGGGCCCCAGGACAAACATCCCCCTGCTAATGGCTAGGCAGTGATTCAGAAAAGAGAAAGGAAATAGGAACCTTTAGGCTGTACTAAAACACAACACAATTTCAGAAACAGGCAATCAAGGCCTAAGTCCAAGAAAAACTTAGGGAGCCAGCTGGCTTCCTTGGCTTGCTCTTTTGTATCCTTCACCACTGAAAGCCCCAGATCAATCCTTGATAAACTTGATGCTTTCTTTGACCTAAAGAATGTTCCAAAGTATCTTTTAGATCCCAATATTTGAGAAAAAGAAAAGAAAGAAACAAAGAAAGAAAAGCATAAACACTTTAAGTGAGGAATTAAATATTCGTCATTATAGCAAATGCATCTTAAATGGTACTGTCTAAGGGTCTCTATCGCTACAACAAAACATGATCAAAAGCCATGGAGGATGCTATTTACTGACTTGCTTCCCATATCTTGCTCAGTCTGCTTTCTTATAGAACCTAGGACCACAAGCGGAGGGATGGCACCACCCGCAATGGGTTGTACCGAACCCATTGATCAATAATTGAGAAAATGCCTTACAGCTGGATCTCACGAAGGCATTTCCTCTACTGAGTCTAGTTCTTCTCTGATGACTCTAGCTGTGTCAAGTTGGTACACAAAAGCAGCCAGTACAGGTAACTCTACAAAAACCAAATAATCAAATCTATCACCTCCACAAGTTTCTGATATTTTTCTTGTGCTTATTGGGTTGATTTTTAAATACCTCTGAAAACAATGAAGCATCTAAAATATGCAGATTTGTGTGGAAGTAAAGTACCTGGCCTTTACTTTTAACTCCCCTGAGACAAATAACACAATTGTTCAGTGTTGCAGTTCAACTCAGTGTGAATAAATTCAAGTGTTTATTCTCCATATCCTTTGCAGAAAGATTATTGTTGACCAAAGCTATTAACTTTGGAAAGAAATAATCCATTTATCAGAAGGGATTGACACACACTATAGTACACATGGCAGTGAATGCTCAAAGAATCTGGTCTGTGGGGATAATGTGCCAATGTGTCTCCCCCAACTCTGATGGCCATGGTCGGTTCTCTATACTACCCAACTGTTCCTTCCTTGTAATTCCTGGGGCTATAAGGTACAGCCAAAAAAGACTTTCCTAATAGAGCAAGAATATGTCTCCAAAAAATTTAAATAACTGTACATTTTCCTTCTCCATCATAAAAAAGAATCAATATTGCATTGTCACTGTGTATATATACTGATAGCCCATACTAACACAAGTTACAATAAAACAGACATGATTAGGTATGTAGTTCTGTTAGTGGACTGTTTGCCTAAGCATGCAGAAAGCCCTAAGATCCATCCCCAGCATCACAATAACTGGAAGCTTTGGTCTTATAACCAACCTTAGAAATGGCATTCCATCATTTCCACCATCGTTTAGCATTTTCTGTGTCACCATACTTTACTGGTCACACAAAGCAACTGACAGTTATGGGGGTTACTTTATACGGATATCCATATTAGACAGAAGACAGAGAACACTAGGCCTCTTCAGAAAACTGGCTACCCCAAAAATTGATGCACAGAGCTATATTAACTTGCCAAATAAATTTTGTCCTGGAGAAATCAAGATTTAAATCCAAGAGTTAGATTTACCCCAAAGCTCTCATCCTTCAGAAGTGCCAATCTATCAGAGCCTAAATCAGGGGAGAAGTCAGGCATGGAGATCTAGCATCCCTCCCACACACAACCGTCCAAATGAAGACCCATCCTTCCATGGCTCTCACCTGAGAACTCTCAGTCCACCTGACTCCAATAGGACTGGAAATCACATCAGGACCACGGTACCCTAGTACAGGTCCCTGTTTGCTTATTCTTCTTCCTTCCCTTACTGTCAAGATTCTAAGAGGTTGATCCATATGCAAGTTTTTCTCTAAGAACAAAAGCTAGGGAAAGAGCATAGAATGCAGCTCACACTTTGATTAACTTGGTAGATTTAAATAGCAAAGAAGAATATTGTTTTCTTCTTTTCCCCTGTAATTACACTTCCATGAGAATAAATCCCCATGCTTTCTTCAGCTAAGCACTGGAAAGATGTCAGTTGAGCTAAACAAAGAGAAGAAGTTGTTTCTGTAGCTTTTGCTAAAAAAAAATTAGTAGCCATATTTCTTTAAAGACTCTCATTTCCTGGATTGGCCACCGAGGAACACAGGCAGCTGTATCTTAGGCATCTTGGATTGTAGAGCAGATCATGTTCTGTTTAAAGCTTTGGAAGGACCCTTCAGAGAAAGAACAAGATGAATTTTCCTCTCTATTCTTAATATTCCCCCTCCTGAATGCAGACAGCAAGAGGGAAACTCAAAGCTATTATTTTTAATGTCAAATGCCTTACCAGTCCAATAAAGAGGGGAAAGATATTAAACTTTTCATACAACAAGGACCAGATAGCACCTATCTTCAAGAAACACATCTTAATCAAATTGAACGTAGGAAATTAAAAAGAAGATGGATGAGTGAAGGTATCCATCCTCACTTAATTAAAAATGAAAAAAAATACCCTGGCAATTTTTATCAATTTTATGAACAAGAGAACGAGTCCCTTTTTTTTTGCTCCCTTTGTTCTCTTTGGAGGAATGGTTTGGATTAATTTTGGTTCAGGGGGTTCTGTTAGAAACACCAGAGAAATTGCTGAGCTCATTGTCATCTGCTGAAAAGGAAACAACCCCTTTTTACCAAACCCCTTGGACACTGGCAGGCAATTATCCAGGAGGGTGAGCCGTGAATTTCAAACCAGCCTCCACTCTTGACCAAACTTTATGTTCCTTCCCAATGAACACCCCCCCCCCCAGAGTGTTTATTTTTAAAGACTGTAAGAAATAGGCAGACAGGCAGAAAGAACAGAAAGACACTGGCCAGGGGAGGGGTGCAAGTGAGTGCAGGTGTACCCAAGGAGGACAGAGGGGCATTGGCTCCCCTGGAGTCACAGGCAGTTGTGAACAGTCCAAGTTGGATGCTAGGAACAAAACTAGGGTCCTCTGAAAGAGCACTCAGTGCATGCTCTTCTCCTCTGGGCCATTTCTCTAGCTTCTTTTGATGGTTTCTTAAAAACAAGACAGCTGGGGCTTCTTTCTTTGGTCTTGTTTGGATGTAGAAAGCCTATTTCCGGGCTTCTTAATTGATTCCTACTTACAGCTTCTTTTGCTTCAGAAATTTTTCCTGACCCAGGTGTGACGCTGTATAAAATAGGCGTGCAAGTCAAGGGTTTACTGATAACAAATTGTCTTTGAAACAATTCTGTAAAACTTTTTTTTCGAAACAAGTATATCATTTCAACCATTTATTTTAAAAGGAAGCAAAATGACATAGTAACAAGATGGATGCCCCTGTTCATTTTATAAAGAATTAAATCTTGGCTGAGTGTTTGATACTGTGTGTGTGTGAAGATGTGTAGAGCATCTTCAACATTTACAACAGAGTAGTTGTGTCTTTCTGACTGGACCCTGTTTGGGTCTTGGCAGCAGAACCTGAAGTTAGCCAGTGAAAGAGATTTGTGGAGAGAGAGAGGGAGAGCTCAACTGAAGGCCATGCCACCCAGAGTGTGCCTGGTCCTGGAAGCCAAGCAGGACTAGATCTGGAGCCTATGGATAGCAGAGTGGTCTCAGTGTGTTACCTTACCACCCTGAGTGTGCCTGGTCCTAGAAGTTGAGCAGGTTTGCACCTGGATAGTACTCAGATAGCAGAGTGACCTTGGGAGAAAGAAGGAAAGGGAGAGGAAGAGGTTGCTGAGCCTGAGCACGTGTGTCTTGCTTGGACACCAGCTTTACCTTGGCCACATGATTCGTCTCCAGCCTATTTCATGCACTACAGATTTAGGTGGCACTTTAGGATTAGAAGGTAAGCAACCATACTAGTTTACTGAGGCCTGAGGGATTTCCTTCAAGAAACTATCACTAAACTAGCACAGTCCTAGGCAAAATAATGTGTCTGGTCACTTTCTAAAACAACTAATATTAGGCCCAACCTGAAGGTGATATGCTCTGGTATGTGGCTATTTCTGTTCACCCCAGATAGAGAGGGAAACAACACACCAAAGAAACTTGAGTGCCCAGCCTGGTTTGGTGAACCATTGAGTTTAACCAGCATTACTTACAGCAGTGTGAGTATCATCCCACCAGCTCTGTTGTAGCAGATGGGCCCCCTCCCAGTTCCATTAGGGAATGTGAGCAGGCTCAATTGTGAGAGTCTCGTGTGTGTGGTCAGAATTCCTCGGATTTCAGGATGGATATGGTATTCCTAGGAGGATAGATAGTGTTCCATAGTAGAGTGTCACAATTTGGATCAGAAACGTTCTCTTAAAAGGCTCATGGGTTGGAATCTTGGTCCCCTAGTGGTAGATTCAATCATTGAAAAATAACTGGGCTATTTTTAGGGCTCTGAGCTGATGGATAAATTAATCCACTTGCAAATTGGTAGCATGGCTGGAAGAAGATGGAAACTTTCAGGGATAGAGCTGGGTTAGAAGAAGGAGATCACCGAGGTAGTCCTGGGGGGGGGGGGGGTCTCTCTCTCTCTCTCTCTCTCTCTCTCTCTCCCCTTCCCTTCTTTACCTCCTTCCTTCCTCCTTCTTTACCTCCCTCCCCCTCTCTTCTTCCCTCTCTCTTTGCCTTACCATGGCCCACAAATGAAGAAGAGAAGCAACCATAGACTGAAGATCCTGAAGCACCGAGCCAGCATAGCACTCTCCTCCCTTAGGTTGCTTAGGTATTTGTCACAGAAAAATAAAAAATAAAAAGAATCTAACACAAGGAAGAAGCATCAAGTAAGTCAGTAGATGGGTTTGTTTGTTCGTTTGTTTTGTTTTCCCTGGAGAATGAAAAACTAAACATCAGAAGCCCACACTCCCAGGAGCAAGGACAGGGTCATAGCAGGTGACCAGTGTCTGGACAGCACACCACAGTATCTGTTACAGAGCCTGCTGACACCATGTCCTTCAGTCCCACAAAAGAGCTATTTTATCTGAACACGTATTCAGTGTGTTTACAGAAGAAAAAAAAAAAAAGCTACATGGATTTCCTCATTCAAATTAAAAGACTAAATTATCATCAATCATTCATCACTTGGTTTCTTGCTCATGACCTAGTTTGGTTTTGTTTGTTTGTTTGTATTCTTTTTCATCTCATATTGTAAGACAGCCAGAAGAGACTTTAAAGAATGAAATGAAATCTGGTGGTTTGCAATATTTCTGAGCCTCTAGGTAGCATAAACTAGCCAAATGAAAATCTCAGTCAACATCATCGGACCCAGAAGCAATGCCTTTTATGGATTAAAGATGCAGGCTCTGGGACCAAAGGATCTAGACTCCTACACTGTCTACCACCTAGTCCTTCTGAGCCATGCGATTCTCTTATAGAAAGACAGCCTGGGCTTCGTCCTCACAAAATAGTGGGGAGAGCTAAGTATATCGAAGCAAAGTAGTGTCCACAAAAGGAAGAATATACAAGTGGAGATTTTTACATAGCTGTTGAACACAATCTAAAAGCTTGATCTCCAAACGAATCAGCATTGTAAAGTCACACTGACAGCCTCTCACCAGGTACAATCTAGAGCTTGTGCATAAATAGGTCTCCCACCAACAGAAGCTACAGGATACATAGCCACCCTAGAATGCACTGAACTACCACTTACAAAGATTCAGGTCTCGGGTTTTTATCAAAGCATTCTAAGATTCTGGTTAGAGAGATTACTTCAGAAAAAGTCAAAGGAACATTAAACTTTTTTTTTAAACCTTAAGGCAAAAGCTGAATATTTATTGTTAATGTGGGAGAGCGTTTTTGTTGGCTAGTTTTATGTCAACTTGACCTTGATCTTGAGTTATCTTTTATAGAAGACCACAATTGAGAAAATGCCTCCTTAAGACTGGCCTGTAGACAAGTCTGTAGGCTATTGGACTGATGAATGTGGGAGGGTCCATCCCACATAGGGTGGGGCCATCCCTGGGCTGGTGGTCTTGGATGTTATTAGAAGGTAGGCTGAGTGAGCCATGGGGAGCAAGCCAGGAAGCAGCACTCCTCTGTGGCCTCTCCACCAACGCCTGCCTCCAGGTTCCTGCCCTGTTTGAGTTCCTGTGATGACTTTCCTCAGCAATGGAGTTTAACTTGATAGTTGTAGTCTGATATTAACTCTTTCCTCCCCAATTGGCCGTGGAGTTTCATCACAACAATAGAAAACATAACTAAGATAGTATTTAGATAAAGTTAATATTGTTCAGCTTGGGAGCAGAAGCAAGTAGCTAAACCTATCCCAGCTGAATATTAGCCAAGCTCTTTATGTGGTAAGCAAGATTCAATAACTTTCCTTACGTGTATTTGAGTTTATTCCTGTAACTCATATAATTGCTATAATATTTTCAGTATTGCCTTATAGTAAACTATAGAAATTCCTCCCAAGGATTACCCATGAACTTCTATTCCACTCCAGTTTATTTATTTATTGTATATAAGGACAAAACAAAAAACAAAACAAAAACAAAAAACAGTGTGCTAAACATTACCCATTCCAAAGTCTTTGGCAAGGTGTGTAGGCTATTTTAAATATAAGATTTTCCATCACAGATTCTGAAATGTAAACAGCATTATGTATACACTCAGAGAAACACAAGTGCCAAGGCCAAATGCACACCCTCCAGGAGTTGGGGATGGGGCTGAGTGTGAGGAGGAGCAGGGGGAGGTTGACTCATCTCAATTTTTCTTTTGTAGGAAGGCAAATTTTCTTTCCCGTAATAAACTCAGCCTGTGATAGAATAGAAAATATTTGGCAAATGCAAATAACCACTGGTAACTAGAAGTGAGTTATAGACAATGCATACTTGGGGCCATGAGCATTAATGGGGTTAAGTGGAATTTCACACTTGAGAAATTTCATATGCTCAGTCTTGACCCAACTTCAGAAAATATGTGGCTTTACTGTAAAATGCCCTAGAGACACAAGAGGCATGCTGTTAGTTTATGGCCAACAAGCAGCCGAATTTAAATCAGGGTAGAAAATTAAACACATGGCGCTCTCCCCTGGCCTTCTGCTTCTCTCTGGGTGGGAACAAATCTTACAAGACTCCTCTGTAAGCCTAACCCTCACATCTAATTAGTCGCTAGCCTGGTCCCACATCACCTCATTTCTATGACCACACTACTTCCATGTTGTCCCCCACCTCAAAGTCAGCACCTGGGTACTAGGCTGCACATCTTCATTCCCAACCCAAGCCCTAGAGAATCCCCTAACCTTGCAATTTGGCTTTCTGTCTGCTACCAAAGCAATTATCCTCAGACAGAGGTTCCAAAGGCTGAGAATATAGATCAGCTAACGTAACTGCCTGTTGTCCACAAGGACCCAGGTTCAGTCCCCTGTGCTACTGAAAGAGGGAGGGCAGCAGAAATAGAAGTTCCAAAGAATTCCCCCCAAAAATTAAAGCAACAAATGCCACTTCTTTATTTTGTCATTTTAGCAAATGAGATATCCTAAGAAGTCCTCCAGTAAACACCTGCTACCCTTTGACCCTGCTCCACACACCTGCTACCCTTTGACCCTGCTCCACACACCTGCTACCCTTTGACCCTGCTCCACACACCTGCCACACTTGGAGCCTGCTCCACACACCTGCCACACTTGGACCCTGCTCCACACACCTGCCACACTTGGACCCTGCTCCACACACCTGCCACACTTGGACCCTGCAGTAGACACCTGTTTAACTTTGATACTGCTGAATTTGCATGCCAAACTTGGACGCTTCTTTAGATAGAAATTTCTTTTACCATACAACAGAAACCTGATTTACTTTAACCCCATTTTTCAAACATAATAACCATAGATGATCTGTTCTATAAGACAGGCTATTATTGCCATCTTAAAGACAAAGAGATTGAATCTTTGTAAGGCTATAAAACCCCTAAAGGTCCAAGGCTCAAAGTTGGAAGGCTGTCCCTAAAGCCAGCAGCCTCTTTAACTGTAAACCGAGAGCTACTCCAAAACCTTATAAGCTTCTACCAGGTTTCTGACCAAAGTTGCCATTAACTCTCCTTAAATAGCACATTACTTTCTAACCTAGAGTCCTGCTACAGAGCAGTACCCAAAAGGCCAGCTCCCCTGGCCCCACCTGGCAGCTTGCTGTTACTGCAAACTCTCCATCTTTCCCTCAAGCTTCTGGGTCAACAATCTGCATTTTTTAACAGTGCGGACCTTCCAGTTGGGGCTCCCTGCCCCTTACCACTCACTAGAGTCTGATCTAGCCTCAGCCTTACCTCTACTTTTTCCACTTTTACTGCTTCTCCTATTCTGACTTTGACTTATAGGAACCACATTTCCTGACTTCACTCACATGACATTAGAAAAAGGTAGCGTCAAAACTAAGCAAGGAAGTATCTCTGGGGTCCCCTACTTTCCACCTCTATACCCCTGTTGCTTGTGTCTAGTGTCTACCCCTTTCTTCCTTCTCACTCCATGTCAATCTCATTTCTGCCAACTTCGAATATACTACCAAAGTCTGACAAGGGTAGAGATGGCCCCAGTGCCTTCATGCTGGGCCACTTTACCAAAGCTAGCTCTCCACCAGATCTCTTCAAGGACACAGACCATTAGTGATTCCTCCACATGGCCCTGAGAAGAGCATAGAGGCCTCACCTTCAAGACATGGAAAATGAAGACATGCAAGTAAGTACTTGAGCAACAGAAGGGTCCTTTCACAGGCTGATTACAAGGATTCCTCCAAAATACACATTTTTCAGCTACCTTCTTAACAAGAGTACTTGCCACACAACTTCCAGAGACACGACTCTTGCCTAAAGTGACATCCATGCATATAATCTTTTGGAGGACAATATGAGATACAGTAGGAAGAACATGGAGAAGGCAGAGTCATAATTCCAAGAGCATCACTCAAGTGACCCCCAAGAGATTGTCAATATACCTATACCACCCTGAATAAGATAAGTACAGGCATCTCCTGGAGGTAGACAGCTGGTAAGCTGATGCCAGGGATACAACTATTGAGCCCATGCCAGCAATGGCTAGCTGCAGCTAAAGAAGCTGTATGTGGTATCTTTTTTCCAGTTGTCAGAGTAACAAAAGTTTCTAGGACCACAGCTGTCGGGAGCACTCTCAAGCATCTCACTCTGTCCATTCCACAAAGATCTCACTGGGCTGGAGGTAGTAAATGAAACAGATTTGCATGACCCTCACTCAGGTGACTTTTTCTTGACAAAAGCTGGGAACTGGCCTGGCAACTCCATCAGCCTCACCCACCAACCCAATCAACTGTGGGCTCTAGTAAGATAATGTATATAATGTGCACTTGCCTTCTTTTCCACCTTCATCACAGTTCCAGATTCCTAGATTATCTTTCACTTTGTCACCCAGAGCTCTCTAGAGAGGCAGAACTAATTAAATATGCATAATGTAGAATCATATTTATTATAAGAAATTGGCTCACATGGTAATGAATGCTAAGAAGTCCCCCAGTCTTCAAGCTGAAAAAGCAGCTAAGGTCATTTGAAGACCTGGAATCTGAACAGCCAATAGTCTGAGTTTGAAATTACAAAAGCCAGGTGCTCTGGGGCAGAAAAATTTATGTTGTAGATCAAGCAGTCAGACTGAAAGTGAGTCCATCTTCTTCTAACTTTGTGTCTATTCATGCCCTTTAAAGACTAGAAGATGCCCCCCACATGGGGAAATGGACATCCGGCTTACTCAATTTATCAATTAAAATGCTAATCCCATCAAAAATACTCTCAAAAATAATGTTTATCCAGAGAGTTGGTCAACCCAAGGCCCAGTCAAACTGATGTGAAATTTATCACCGTACTCATGATAGCTAATTAAAGTTCCTCTTCTCCAGTTTCTCCAAAGATATTTCTGGTCACATTCTCCATAGTGTAGAAGATTCACTTGACAGGTACCAATTTGATCCTGTTGCTCTTCTACATAAATCCTTTCAGTCCTCTTGGAACATCATGGTAAACTCCAGTAATCCCCACACTCTGTCCCAACATGTCACCAGCCCACACTAAGCAAGCAGTCCTCTCCCCATATACTTTAGGTTGTCTTTCCATTGTGTGGACACACAAGTCTTTCTTCTACTCCAAAGATTTTTGCCATCCGTCAGCCTTAGGCATCTCCTCTTCGTACATATCCTATTTACCCACCCTATTCTCAGCCTGTCCTCTTGTTTCTCTTGTGTTCTTTATGATCCTGGTGAGCATCACATCCTCAAGACTCCCTCAGGCTGCGTGGGAGATTTCCCTCACAGTCCTGCAGTGTCCCAAACTCTCCACATAACCTGTATCAGAGTTTTAATTAGCTATTAACTTGTATGTTTAATATAAGTAATTTTTACAAGTGCCAGGGTAGTAGAAATCATACTTGATTATTTGCAATTCTACCAGTACATGGTGCATGTGCCCAGCATGTAGTAGTAGGTGCCAAACCAGTGCTTTTGGAAGAAAGGAAGACAAGGAGGGGGAAAAGAGGAGAAATGGAAAGAGGTAGAGACCAGACAAAGAAAAAAGAGAAGGATTATTTTCCAGGTATTTCAGGCAATCAAGAATAAGATTTTTGCTTCCCAAAAAATTCCTCAAAAGAGCACCCTCGGACAACTTAAACTGTCAACTAACTTTGCTTGGCATTACATACCCACATGTTATGACACAAATAAGCATAATTTCAAATCACCAAAGATCAGCAGGTGTCTGCCTCCTAACTCTGAGCAATGTTCCTCATCCAGCACTTGCCTCTCACATTCATGCAAATCAAGAAAAGTCACATCAAGCAAGAATGCTCACAACTGATCTTCACATCAATTTATCCAGACCAAAGACTGGATCACCTGTCCATCTATTTCAGAAATTTCTATGAAATTGTAGGTAATGAATAAACTGTGAGTGTGTGTGTGTGTGTGTGTGTGTGTGTGTGTGTGTGTGTGAATCGGGAATTTTGTCCACAAATAATAAAAATAATAATAATAATAAATACATCTACTTAAAGTATTCTATTTTCCTTCTTTCGAACATTATCTCAGTGACATTTAAGTAGAAAAGAAACACCTCACATATGTGTGGCTTATGTTTTAGAGCAGCCCTTGTACACTGACAGGCTCCAGGGGATACTTGATGATCACTCTGAAAACTAGCACAGAGGCCCAAAGCCAAAACCACACCATATTCCTTCTGACTTCTCTTCCTGCTCCAAGGGCTGAAATTAATTGGACGTTCAACTTTCATGAGTCCTACCTGATCTGCTGCCTTTACTCAGTGAGATGTAAATGAACAGAGAACTGTCAGCTAACAACACCTGCAACAGAGAGAAGTCAGAAAGATGCCAGGCAACCTAGTCCTCAGAAAGGGGATTCGCAGAGGCTATTGGTCAAATCTGTCACATTGAAGCACATTTTCCTCCCACTGGGACAAACCTTGCTAACTATACTCTTGCTGAACTCCTTACCAAACTTCAATATCATAAGTGGATCCAAGTCCTTTGAAAACTCTGCCTTGCTTAGTGTTGCAAGGCTATGTCTCTGCTATAGTTATGGAGTTTAACCCAACTTTCCTAGAAACAAGTTTAGGTGTTACTTCTTCAAAACTAGGGATGGGGCCTGAGGCCAAGCATTACTTTATAATGTAACACATAAAAAGTATAGATAATAAATATGTATTGGTATATGTATATTCTTGTTGTTTCATTTTCATGCTCTGCTGTAAATATATAAAACCAATAATCACACACCACTTGTCTTTAACACTTCCAGGTCTAATCACACAGTACCAGGCCTAGGGTTAGAGCTCAATAAAAGTTAGTTGAATTGAACTAAACCAAGAGTAGCTGCCGACTCAGCTATAGATGTTTGCAAAGTGATGCCTTTGAAGATGGCATTTAGAAGTCATAACTTGCCTTAGATCCAAACTCTAGCTGTCTTCTTATACACCTGAGGTAATGAATAAATCTTCCTCCTTCAGAAGCTTTTTATCTGATGACCAATAGAGGGAAAGTACCACATAGAGACACCTCCTGACTTGGGAAGATGATCAAACCATTAAGCTTTATTTCAGGCTGAAATGAATCAGAATATCAAACACTTATGGCTCATAAAGAGTTCTGATGACACCATATATGCATGTCTTCTGGTGTTTTGTTTGTTTTTTTTTAAGTCTATAAGGACTGTAACAGAGTACTCTGCCCCAGAGAAAGGTAAAAATACAACTGACCCACAGTAGTGCAGCAAAGTTGTGCGAAAGAACTAGCTGAATTTACAAGCTAATGGGGAAATAGTAAGCCAATGAGAATGCTTTAAAGAATACAGAGGAGCTGGAGATATATAGGAAATGAAATCAAAGAATGTGAAACTATGATTGCTGAATTAGATACAAAACTATTAGTGTATTGTAAGGAACTAAGCCATAACCTTTATCATTAATTTACCTGAAATGCAGAAATAATTTCCATCAAAGTTAGGTAAAAATCCACAAAGTACTAGCACATAACTTGAAGAGGTCCAAGCCATAATTAAGATGAATTACAAAACCCATGAGTGGTACATCCTCTCAGGACTACATACTGAGTAGATGGGTGGTGAGCTAACTAGTCTGATTTACAGATTTTTCAATAATTACTTCTTAACAATACCTTTTGAGGGTCAAGATGGTATCCAACTAATCCTACAAACTTTAAGAGGAGCATAGATCACTCAGGACATTTGGAGATACATATGAGCCTAAGTTTTAAGAGAAAAGAAGGCTGAAGTCACACCCACAGTCCTCGAGTATCCATTCCTAATACATAAAGCAATTTTTTTCCCCAGAGAAAAGGCTCCAATATTTTCCATTAAAATCAACTGAAAGAGATTTTATTCCTTTTTTCATTTCTAGCACTATGCCTCCAGATGAAGATGGTGCTCCTGGTCACATAGCGTGGTTTCGAAAGTCTCATTCCATTCCTTTGAGCTTCCAGTATAATGTTTGCATACTCCATGTTCTTTTTTTCTGTTATTCATGCATGATGCCGCTTCTCTTCATTTCTTTGATGATAGAATCGTGTGTGTGTGTGTGTGTGTGTGTGTGTGTGTGTGTGGTGTGTGGTGTGGTGTGCGCGAGAGAGAGAGTGCACGTGTGCATGCTCACAAAAGGCCATATACATGCCAACTTACTGAAACAAACTCTAGAATTTAACATAGTCAGAACAATCAAACATGCTCCACTAAACAGAAGAAGCTAAGGAGTGATTGACATGGAAGGAGTATCATGTAAAATACTAAAAGATGATAATTCAAATAGATGTATAGAATGCAAATCCTGGCTTCATAAAACTGAGTTGTGACTCCATAGGGGATGACATAGTCAAATTTTGGGAGATTATAAAGTTTGAAAACAGCAGTAGGTGTCTAAATGGGCAACAGCCAGAAATTAATTCAAGTATCAAATACATAATGAATCCAAGGTGTTTCTGACAATGATTATTCACGTTGCTTCCCACGACTTCTCTTGGTTCTGAAGTTGCAAGGTGGCATCATACAAGTTCTTGTACCACACATCAGTAAACTGCCTGGACCATGACAGCTCAGCTCTGAGACTCTCCTAGGTTATGAACTGCAGTGTCTTCCCCATACTTGCAAATTTCTCTGCTCTCACAGAATCAGTGGTTTAATTTCAGAAAACCAAAACTTTAAACATTTTTGTATTCTCATTCCCCAGCATTCGAGTATCAGATCAGAATACCTTTAGATTGAATTGTGTTGAAACATTCTACTATAAACGTTACTGCTTCAGTTGCTGGCTTGAGTTTCATTTTTTAGAAAAATTAAATGAATTCTAGTGTGAGATTAGGACAGAGTATCTGACAATTTGCGAACTAACTTTAAACATACTTGTTCTATGGCTGTTGTTTTTGTTGTGTAGTTATTCACTAGTTATTCTCTGTGATTATGAAATAAAGATGTCCACCAACTCTGGAAAGCATTGAAGACACTCTACAACCTGCAAAATCAAAATAATCCACCAAGATTTAATTCTTTATATAAAAATAGACAAGCACATGGATGGTAGTTTGAATGAGATGATCCCTATAGGCCCATGTATTCACATGCTTCATGTCCCCCTTTGAGGTTTCAAAAGTCCATGCCACACCAATTCTCTCTCTCTCTCTCTCTCTCTCTCTCTCTCTCTCTCTCTCTCTCTCT
>JADRCH010000245.1:4107971-4121185 GCA_019843965.1 Rhynchomys soricoides | reverse complement strand
TCTCTCTCTCTCTCTCTCTCTCTCTCTCTCTCTCTCTCTCTCTCTCTGTGTGTGTGTGTGTGCATCTGTGTGTGTGCATCTGTGTCTGTGTGCCTGTGTGTGTGTGTTATCTGTGTGCCTGTGTGTGTGTGAATGTGTCTGTGTCTCTGTGTGTGTGTCTCTGTGTCTGTGTGTCTGTGTGTGCATCTGTGTCTGTGTCTGTGTGTATGTGTATGTGTATGCGTCTCTGTGTGAGTCCACATGTGCACACTACCCCTGGGTCAGGATGTAAAGTGCTCTACTTCTCCAGCACCATGCCTGTTTGCCTGCCACAATGCCCCTCACCATGATGATCATAAACTAACCCTCTGAAACTTTGAGCAGTCCCCCTTACATGTTTTCTTTTATACGCATTGCCTTGGTCATGGTGTCTCTCCACAGCAATAGAACAGTGATGAAGCAAAGCACACTATCTTATTGGCATGAAGTTTGCTTTTGTCTTTAATAAATGATAAAATCATATGTGTGCCAAAGAATTACTTTAAAATAAATGTATGATTTACAATTGGTGAATGAATGATTTGCATATCTTTTCTACACTTATGGTTTTTAGGGTGATGTAGAAACTTTCTTGGGTGAAAAGGAGACATGAATGAAAAATGTGTAAGAAGCCCTGATGGAAGGAATTGACAGCTGTCATCCACTTGAAGAACAGAGGATAGGAAGAAGGTATATTCATCATGAATTTGGATGCTGGCTTCTTGGCCATGTGTTTCCTTTTATGTATCACAGACTACTTTAATTATGAAAAGGTAGTTCTCAACTTGGTTGTCCTTTCATTAACTCTTGCATAGTACTTGTTTTTATCTTCTGAAAACTCTGTCTATGGACAAGTACTCATGTCCCTCTTATAGTTTCATTCAAATTGGTTTCTTTAAGTGTGAATTTGGGAAAACAAATGTTAATTATATTTATAATTAACTACGTGAATAAAGTACATCAATGTTTCATAAGGACTACTATGATCTGCCAGAATGACAGAAATTATATTAACTAGGAATATTGCTACTTTCTGCATTTACGTTTGCTGTCTCTGCCATATAAGCTTGAGGGTATGGAAATTTCTTACTCAAGTCTGTAGTCTTCACTATGGACCACAATGTGTGACATAAAGTGGCAATATGACTGTGGGCAGATGGAGTGATTTTAAATAAACAGGATAAATAGGAGATTCTAGAAGAGCCAAACCAACATGTGATGATTTTGAGTCACTATGCATAGAAATAAGAACATGTTATATCCGAGAAAGAACAGGTGTAAAAGAATGGGAAACAAAGTTGGTAGAGAAGAAGAAAAATTTACATCAGCAAATCAACGTTGGAATAATATAATAAACACACTGTCGTGGGGTCAGTGTAAAAACGCTGACAAAACACAAAAATTGCAAATATATAAGTATCAAAATCTACAATGAAATTCACTAATCACAAGTCCACATGGCTAAAAGAGAAACAGAATACTTGTTTTTCCAAACATTCTTTAAGCATAGCCTATGTACAACGTGCTGGAGGCTGAAGGAACTAAAACAAAAAGCTAAGATTATAAAGCTCTCATGCTAGAATTTAGCCCTGCTGTTTCTTATAATATAGTTCACTGAAAGATTGTTTTTTAAGACCCCATGGCTGTACTGTAGAATGGAACCACCCATTAAAAAGGGAGCAGACTTGACCTTGGGCAGGAAGAAATAAGAGCTGAATATAGATCAGGATCTCTGGCTGGAAACAGGCTTGTGCCAAGCAACATATTGTTCTGAGTTGAAAAGAAACATTCAAGTTTTTATGAAACAGTTAATTACCTGCTTTACCTCATTTGCTAAAAAGCTAGGCATAAATGTCCAAAGGCAAGAGCTCTCTTCCAGTTCTCTTTGACAGGAAGGACATAAACTGGTTTCTAAAGATGGTTTACTATCCAGACAGCAGCAAGCACAGGAATCTGCCCATCCAACTGGACTCATCAGACCTCTGACTTTTCTCTGACTAAGGCAACATGAGAGAAAGAAAGATTTAGTCTTGGAGTTCAGCCCCTTGATATAGTCTGTCATGGTTGGAAAAGGTCTAGCAAGTAGGAGCATCAGACAGCTGGTCACATTTCATCCACAATCAGGAAGTAGAGGGTGGCCAGGAAAGCAGTGTGGGGCTATACAACCTCAAGGAACGCTCCTAGTGACCCATTTTCTCCAGCAGGGCTTCAATTCCTAAAGATTACACAACTTTCCAAAATGGTACCACCAGCTGGGAACCAACTAATCAAACACATAAGCCTATAGGATTTCCTAATTCCTATTCAAACTACACCAGCCTTTTCTACTTATTTGCCTTGCTGCAACTTGACATCCCTAGAAACTCAAAATGTTCTTCCTTGGCGCTGTAACTTCTTGGAAACCATACCGTTCCTTGCTGAAGGCATTGCATAAGCCTATATTCAAACACATTCTTTAAAGTTTACACTCCCCAAGCATCTCCCGCCTATTCATGAAACATGCATGTGAAAGTATGTTTATGAGTTTTCTTTTATTTTTAATCATCTATTGCTGCAGAGATCTGTCATGGTATATGTGAACAGCGCTGAAGGACAGAATATGCACAATGGTCCCTGTCTCAACAGAACAGCGTGTGACCTGAGTTCATATGACCTGGGAATATAGACCATAACAGGCTAGAAGGAGTACACAGGGTCTCCCACAGAAGAAGACACCAGGTATCTTCCTTGCTCAGAGCCAGTTCTGGATGTAGACACACTGGAACATGGCCACCAACTGTAAGCACTGGTTGAGGGATTGTCAGGGAAGTGTACTCTATAGTTTTCAAACTTTTATTTTTTTAGGAATATCTGGGCCAGCATGAGCCATAGTTGACAACTAAAGTAGACAGAAAATGCTTCTCCCATGTTGGGGAGTCTCCTTGGAACATATTAATACCAGCAGTTGGTACCCTTTAACATGGGTGTCAGCATGGCTGATGGTAAAGAATCCTTTGACGAACATCTTGGTAAGTAGCTGACATATTTTGATGTAGTCAGCAGGTGCTTCCTCCACTCAGCCAAAGCCAGAGACCTCCTGAGATGGGAGGAGAATCCCTTTTTACCACTTCAAGGCTACCCCAAAATGAGAGCTTAGGGACTTGTGTGTGTGTGTGTGTGTGTGTGTGTGTGTGTGTGTGTTGACTGATAATTGATGTAGGAGAGCCCAGCTCACTGTGGGCATTGCCATCTCTGGGATAGATCTCTTGAATTCTATAAGAAAGTATGCTGAGCAAGCCAGTGAGCAGCAGCACCCCCACCCCACCCCACCCCACCCTGCTGCCATGGCTTCTGCATCAGTTTCTGTCTCCATAGTCCTGTCCTGCTTGAGTTACTGCTTTGACTTCCCTCAATAATGGACTGTCACTGGGACTGTAAAATGAAATAAACCTTGCCCTCCCCAAGTAGCAGTTGATCTTTTTCACAGCAACAGAAACTCTAACATACACCTAAAGGCACAATAAGGAGGTAGATCTGGGTGGTGACAGCACACGCCTTTAATCCCAGCACTCAGAAGGCAGAGGCAGGCAAATCTCTGAGCTCAAGGCCAGCCTGGTCTATAGAGAGAATTCTAGGACAGCCAAGGTTAGAGAAGAGTTCTTGGACATCCAGGGCTATTCAGAGAAAAAACAAACAAAAAGTAGAAGAAACAGATAATGAGATGTGTGCTTATAGATGTCCCTAAAAGTCCTTCACTCAGTGCGGTTTTCTGCAGACTCATTGCTAAACCTGCCTATTTTCTAAGGCAATGTAAACTTCTCCCTTACTCCATCTGTCCTGCCTGCCTGGTGAATCAGGGTTAGGTTAGTTCCCTCGCTCTCTCACTCTTGCTCTCTGTGTTTATCTCTCTCTCTCTCTCTCTCTCTCTCTCTCTCTCTCTCTCTCACACACACACACACACACACACACACACAGAGAGAGAGAGAGAGAGAGAGAGAGAGAGAGAGAGAGAGATTTTTTCATACTTTTTTTTCCTTCCATAAAAACTTTTAACAAAGTTGAGCAAGACTATAGAGCATTTCAAATATTGTTTGCCAGGTCTCTGATCTCTCTTGAAAATGAGCCAGAAGCTGTCAATCACTTTGGAAGTGAAAAGTTCAACTAGCTAGCACATTATGGATTCTCCCCACCCCCCCCACCCCCCATCTTTTTAGTCATTGGAAAGCTCTGGAAGCCATCCTCCTACTGCACAAGCATCTGTGATGGAGCCAAAGTACTGACTTCTGTCAAGTTCACAGGAAAAAGAAATTCACAGAAGTCAACACTTGCACTCGATGCAAATGATCCTGATGGAGAACTTGACTGGATTCGCAGGACAGCTTCCTGAGCTTCCTCTTGTCAGGCCAGAGGAGACTGGGGCTCTGCTGTCTGTCATTAAACCGACCTGGGGGACAGGGGAATGGAGGAAAGAAAGCAGCCTGTGGGGGATGGGGGTGCTTCAAGAGCAGGAGCAGAAAAAGAAGTTTAAGACAGGCTAAAAGAGCAATTTAAAAATCATTATTTTTTAACAAGGAACACATCCATTATTCTGAACCCCAAATCAAGGATGTAATAGTCAAAAAGACAAAGGAATAGCAGGGTAAATTGTTGAAACAAATCTCTTTGTAGTCGATAGTAAAAATCTCATTGCAATTCAAAAGACAATCGGCAATTAAGTAGTTTCTGTTAAGTGTTTATTGTTCACCTTGTATGTGGGTGGCCTTTTAAGTGATTTTTTTTCTCTTTGAAGGAATGGAGAAAGTTTGTTCTCTTCAGCATTTGAACTAAACAGGATGCAAATTCGTGCAGCCGTCAATTTAAAAATAATAATCATCTTGATTTTCTAAGCCGATAAGCCAACTACTATACACCACTTCCCCTTCAGTCTGTTGTTTGCTCGGCTTATCTCAGTTAACTAGGGCTCTGTGATTCTGCAAGGAGACTGTAATGTAATTAAATCCTATTAACACATCAGGAATAAAGGCCTCTAATGGGCACCCAGGCTTTGAGAGGCAGCTCCTTCCTGGGCAGATTTAATATCCTTAAATTAAGCAAGTGTGGATGGGAAGATGAATCTTATTAAAAACTTAAATCTGATTACATTTGAAAATTATTGGTTCCTTAATGTAATAAATTATCCAATACAGATTAGAACAAATAATATGCCCCAGCTTCACGTAACTTCACTCTGTAAAGAGTGACAAAAGAAATTATGTGTGACTGTGGGGCGAAAAGAAAGGTCTTTTTATAAAAGTCATTTTGCATAATGAACTACCTGAATCATTTTAATAAACATTTGGGGGGGGGGAGTGCAAATGACACAGCTGGAGAAGGGATCATTTACCCTATTCAGAAAGGGGACAGGGAAATAGTGATGCTGATTTTTTTTTCTTTTCTTTCTATCTTTCTTTCTTTCTTTTTTTTTAATTGCCATTCTGGCCAATTTGTTGTAAATTCTGAAAAGAAAAAGCTGCAGCTTATGTTGTTGGTAGCAAATTCATTCTCCAGGAGGCTAATGCAAATGTAAGCCATCTGCCGTGTGTTCTGCTGAGAAGGCTAGAGTCACAAACAATAGGCCAACAGGCTCTGAATACTAACACATGCATGCTCTACCGGCAAGAAAAGTTTGCATTTTCCCCAAAGGTACACTTGAGGTGCCTCCTTTCCCACCCTCTCTGGGACCACCAGGTTTCCACTACTTTGTCCCCAGCCAGCTGGCACCAAGTGGGCCTTCACATGATTAGCTTGATGATGTTCACAAGGAGAACCCTCCCGAGAAGCATTTCTGTTGAAATTGACTGAAGCAGGAACGTAAGACCTGTTAAATTATTTAAACCAGACAAATGCTTCACAGTGTGTGTTTTTTAACTTAAGCCTATTTTAGAAAAAAGAAGAAGAAAATCCTGACGTCTCCTACTGCACTGCTATGCATGAAGACTGCATAGGTTTTATACGTTTATGACTGGACACTTTCAGAGGCTTGGGAGCGATGTCCTCAGCTATTCTGAAAGCCAACTTCCCACCAGCAGATGGATATGATATATTAAACAGAATGCACCAAGCAAGCAGGCATTGCCAGCAACCGTCAGATCTGCAACCTGGGTTTGCTCCCATGATTTCAAGCTATGCTTTGCCCTCCATTCAAGGAAATTTGAATGCTCAGTTATCTGGCAAGTGTACTCATATGGCTGGTGTAACAACAAGATGAAACATGTAAATATTGTTCGGTGTTTGATGATGGGACCTAAGAAGAAGCAACCTTTATAGAGAAGCCATCCTAAGAATTCCAACTTTTTGCCCAGATTTGGCCTTGCTGGCTTTCATACCCAATCTCAATGGCTCTGACTACCATGCTCCCTCAGACCTCTTGTGGGAGACTTACCAGACTGTATTTTATCTTTCTGCCTTGTGTACAGTGATTTTCCCTGGAAAGAGATGCCTTTCTTGACACCCATCTGCTTGCCTAGGATCTAAACAGGCATCTAGAGTATGCAAGGGAGCCTGACGCCCTAGGTTCAAGTCCCAGCTCTTTTTGTTGCTGGTATTGTGAACAAGTTTGGCTGTTAACTTCCCCATGTTTCAGAATGAGCATAGTGACAACACAGGCCACTCCAAAATTTGGCTGTATGAAACATACTTAGCACAGTCTCTGGCGCTTGTCTCAATCTCTAATATTAATTCTACTATTAAACATAGTTAAAGCATGTTGTGTCATTATATAGACCACATACTTTTGCTATTGATCTCTGTGTCTTTTCAGGTACACAGGACTTTCTCTAGGAGCTCATCTTTGCCCCCACTAGGCTTATCCAGAACCTATTCATTAATACCTGCTTAATAAATATGTGTCAACTAAAGAAAAGGATTAATTAATTCATTAATTTAACAGACACTCAATCGAGCATATAAACAAAAGTAAGGAGGAGCTTAAAATGATCATTAGGTGGTCACAGGTGGCTAGGAAAGGACAGTCAAGTAACAAGGAGGTAGAGCCACAGAAACATTTGGGTATGCTGCTGGTGGAATGTGTCTAGCCTCAATAACTATGGAATATCTACCAAGTTAAAAACATACCCTCTCTGGGCCTTACAGTTCTTGTGTTTAATATACATGCAGTAAAACTGACTGACTACAAAAATGACAGGCCCATTGGAACTTGATTCACAATGACCTTAAATTAAAAATAAATTGAGTCCATCAGCCAGAGAATGGATTATAAATAATGTAAATTACATTAATTTACCATTAATGTAAAGTAACAATATAGACGAAGCCCCAAAATATTCTTTTAAGAAACAGGGACCAGCTATGTGATGTGACTCTATTCATCCAAAGTTCAAGAACAAAGCTAACCTACTGTGCAAAATTTAGAAAAGTTGATATCCTAGGGGGAAATTTTCTAGGGCATCAGATATCATCTATGACTTAATCTAGATGGTATATGTATTTGCAGTGCTTACTGAGCAAACGACTTTATATTTATACACTTTGCTTTGTATAAATTATTCTTCCTCCCCTAAAATAATTCTAGGAAGATTTCTGGCAAAAACGTAAATTGGTACAACCTGTTCAGTGTCTTCTGGCAACATATGTCAAGTATCTTAAAACTATTTACTTAAAAACTCCGTATCTAGGAGATTATCCAAAGACAAACTTTGAATTCATACACAAAGATATATATCTGAAGATTACTGAACCGAGATCTACCTTCTTACCACTCGAAAGCTAATCATCACAAAACAAAAATATCAAGTTTACTCAAAGACCAACATTCTGAGAAGATGGGAGAGGAGCCACTATACTCAGAAAAAGAAATCAAAGCAAACAAAAGAGCTACCTTAAAGAATTTGGGTACTACACGGGGCTCTAATACAGAACAAAAGGAGATACAACTGCAGACTAGGCAGGAAGACTATGGGCAGAGTAGGGCCTTGTCTTACTGGCTATGCACATGTCAGCTGACCTCAGCAGCCTGGTTCCTACAGTCCTCCAATAAGCATCCTACTCTTCTGCAAACTAAGCAGAGTATTAGCATCCTAATACAATGGGGAGGTCATCAAATCGTGTCCTGTAAAGCTAAGCAAAGATTATTTAGCAATTAGTGTTAACCACATAGGTGCAAACTTAGAGCACTGTGTAAAGACTGGAGAAGTAACTCTACAAACAACAATTTGGAGAGGTTGGAGTGTTGCTGATCCATGGGCTAATTGCCTTAGTTCAGCTAGCTTGAGCCTTCTGCTAGTGGTCTGCTAGGTTAATAGATTCTAACCTTGACCACCTCTGTGTCAGAACAGCCTGTGACAAATAGATAAGAACCTTTTAGAATCTATTAACTTAGCAGACCACTAGCTTCCAATCCAACAAGCCAAGAATGCCGTCAGATCGTATCTGAGGCCTATGGAAAAGCTTTGCCTATCTTGTTGTAACCACCTCTCTGGTGTGCCCACCAATGTATTTTAAACTTGCCTTGACTTATGACTTTCTTAGTTAATTATGTAAAAACTATAAAATTTCCTGAAACATGTGCTGCCACAAGCTGCCATGCTTTCTCAATCATGAAACTGTGAGCCAAAATATGTTTCGTCCCCTATCTTGCTTCTGTCAGATATTTTGACCCACTATGGCAAGAAAGCTATTAAGTTCTACAGTTCTCCTAATAGATTTGTGCTACTGCTATTACTGTAGGAGTGGGTTATCATGGAAGGGGTATCTCTATGAAAGGTTGCATTCAGTCCTCACCCCCCTCTTCCCTCCCTACCTTTGACCTGCTATCAAGAGATATTGGAACGCCTTCGCCAAATATGACCCATTAATCTTGGTTTTCCCAACCAAGAATCATTGGTTCTGTTTATTACCAGTTACTCAATGTGTTGCTTTGTAAAAGCAGAAAATAAACTCAGTAAGGCTCAAATGGGTAGCTCTCTGTGTGTAAACCTCCTTAGATAACATGCTTAAGTAATTTATGACCTTCCAGAACCCAAAACAGAAAGTCTTCTTTTAAACCCTTTCATTTTAAGTGAAGAATTATCCAAACTGCCCCGTTCAAGACTTTGGCTTCACACACATGGTGAAGGATTTTGGTTGATTAGTTACTTACCTCAAATTTTAAATGGAAAAGCTTGAGAAGAAGGAATACAGACATGGAGATAACGATGGGGTGATTAAGAGATAGGGATAGAGAAGACAGAGGTAGAGATGCCCATTTTCAGTCTTTAGCCTCATTTGTGCCATTGACATTTGATCATACTTTTCAGTTTTCTTCCTTCTCTTTTATTTTCTATGGAATCTCAGTGGTGAGTATAGAGTCACCAAGATTCTGCCTGTATTTTTCTCAAAGACTAGGTATTTATTCAGCCTTATGTCTTAGTTGGGGTTTCTATTTCTGAGACAAAACATCATGACCAAAATGCAAGTTGGGGAGGAAAGTTTATTCAGCTTACACTTCCACACCCTTCTTCATCACTAAAGAAAGTCAGGACAGGAACTCAAACAGGGCAGAAACCTGGAGGCAGGAGCTGATGCAGAGGCAATGGAAGAATGCTGCTTACTGGCTTGCTTCCCAGGGCTTGTTCAGCCTGCTTATAGAACTCAGGACCACCAGCTCAGGGATGACACCACTCACAATGGGCTGTGCCTTCCCCCATTGATCACTAATTTAGAAAATGCCTTACGGCTGGATCTGATGAAGGCATTTCCTCAACTGAGGCTCCTTCCTCTCTGGTTACTCTAAACTGTATCAAGTCGACACAAAACCAGCCAGTACATCTTGTATGCTCACCCAAAAAGCCATACCCTTCCTATATGACTGCCACTACACAAAATCACCTCAACCATCAACAATGATTATATTTTTATAGGATTAAGTTTTAGTTTGAAACCTAAAAGGAAATTATAAAGAAGGTGCAAGTACAAAGAACGTTTCCTTGAATGACTGTTAGGGTAAGTGTTTGACTTGCTGTTTAATCAGAAGTGTTGCTTCTGATAAGCACATTCCTCTACACAGCCACAAAATCAAGTCAGTAATATCTGTACACCACTACTAACTAGCCATCTGTCAGGTCTACCAGTTGGCTCTAAAGGATGAGGCTGAGACTCCTACAGAACATTGAGTTGTCAAACTTCACATGTTGCAAATGTTACCACCAGTCTTTCTTGATGCTTACAAACCCAACATATTAAAGGATTACATGCAAGCTTGCAGAAAGCCTCTCAGTTTGGATGTTTCTTGTGTTTGGACACAACTTGTACAGCTTTGATAGAAGCATCATGGAAGTGCTCCTGGGTTCTCAGGCTTCCCATCAGGCACTATACACTCAGGATTGCATCCTTAATGAGGCCCAACTTGATCTCTTGATGAAGGTGCTATCTTCCAGGCTTTTCTATAGAAGTTACTCTTTTTCCTTTTGTAATTAATAATATTCTGTGAAGTCATACTTTAAGGCTGTAGAAACATACATTCTTTCATTAATTTTTATCATTAATATAATTTCTATTTGTATAGATCCATGCTCATCTATTTTATTTGATAAGTTTTAATGTTTTACTGTACTACTATAATTTTAATGCTTGATGCACTTAAATAGGTCAGTAGGAGCTCATATTAGCTTCTGTTCATTTCTGACACTCTTTGATCACTTCTTTGCTTTCTGACACATGATCAATTTTTGTTCATCTTCTATTTTTCTTGCCCTAGTCCAGGAGTAAGCTATTCCTCTAAGGCGAGTCTGGTTTCTTTTATAATACAATGATATTTAGCATGCAAGATCTGGCCACTAGATGTGCTCACTGACTTGGGAAGAGCTTCTGCTCTAAGTTCATTAGATATACAGAGATAAGAAATATATAAACATATATGGATACATATGGAAATATTATATATATAAATATGAAAGAAGAGAGAAATAGAGAATGAAATGGTTAATATTACTTAATTACTGTTCTAATGCTGTGAAGACACCATGACCAAGGCAATTGTTAAAATAACATCCTGGCACTCAGAAGATAGAGGCAGATAGGTCTCTGTGAGTTCTAAGCTGGTCTGGTCTACATAGTGAGTCCCAGGATAGCCAGGACTACATCATAAGACTCTGTCTCAAAAAAAAAAAAAAAGTAGTTAAGAAGCTCTGGAGTTCTAGTAGATGAGAGATGTCTGCATTATTGCCTCCTGTTGGGGAGACTTCACATTCAAACCACAGCAATGAGCCTCAGGTTAGTTGCTCACCCAAGTGTATGAGATCCCCTCGAGGTTTCCCATACTCTTGGACATATAGCATCTATTTCTCATCTGTTTTTCTCCCAAAGATTCTGAGTAAGAAAAGACAACTTCTAGAGTTTGAGTAACAGGGACAATACAGCCCTCTGTATTAGTGCCCATGTAGGTATTCAAGCCTAAATGCCCTTTACTTTGTTGAGATCGTAATCTGTGCACATGTATGTCTACATGTGATTAGTAGAGAGGCTAGATCCTTACAACATTGTAAATCCAGTGGTATTTCTTTCCTTTCCAGGTTACTCCATAGACATTGATATACATGGTCTGGACATGCATGTGTGTATGCTTATATGCATGTGTGTTGTATTATTCTTCCCAGGACTGCTGATGGATTTGTGTTGTTTCTGTCATTCTGAACCATCTGTCTACTGACCTTGTATATTCATAGGCAGTTAAGTAGCCAGGAAGGCAGTTAGCAATGAAAATCATACTCAGTGCCTTGACCACATTGTCTGAACAGTCAGTTACACACATTCAAACTCAGCCCTATTAAGGACAAACTTCTGCACAGCCTTTAAGTTGTGCCCAAAAATGTCCAGTAAGCCTTGCCCTCACATAAATATCCCCATGTCTACTGCCACGGTAAGAAACTATTGAAAATCTTCACATACATTAGACTCTTCTTCAGATATGGCTATTGCTCTCAGTGACACTGCACCTTGTGTAAGGCACAGATCTTTTATTTGTGGCAGAGACTCAAATTTTTATAGGAAAACAGGCCAGAAAATGAGCTTTGGAACTCAATAATTTGCACATACATCATCACGGCAGAGCACAAACTTACTCTATGGGAAGCTTCAGGCCTCCAGCCTTTAATAAAACAAATAAGTTTTATATGAAAAATATTCTGTTCTTAAAATGTCAATGGGGGTACGAGCACAGCACAGAAGTGGCTGTATGCAGAGGTGCCCACAGCATCCACGTTGCTAAGCTATGTCTGCAAGGTTTATCGTAGCTATGTCGTGCGCAGGGAATTAAAATTCATTGGGCCATGAAGCTTGCTCCCACCACAGCCAACCACACTGTCACTAATTAGTCCTAGTTTAGCTTCAAGAAGCAATATCCAAGGCAAAAACCGTCCCAGTTTCCCTGTTCAAAAAGATGCAACACAGAGAAAATCCTTCAATGATGGTAAGAGGAGACTTCACATGAATGCACACATGCAAACACAATCACATGACTGTCTCCAATAGTGCAAACAGATATGTGCACACATTTTCCACTGTAAGGCTCCATCTGACCAAGGCTGTCTCCTATCTCTGTGTTTCTAATATATTCCTATACATTTCTAATTTTTTCTAATATAATATATTCTGCTTTCTTGCTCCTACTGCCCTGTCCAGAGGTGTACTGAGAACTGACATAAGGCTCTGTGTTGGTGGCACAGATTCACAGTATAGATAAAATTTTAAATACCCATTCCAACTCAAAAAGGAGAGATAAAATTCATGAGCATAAGAAAAAAATGAAATCCTAAAGAATAAAAACTTTCTAGCCAGGTGTAAAGGCACATGCCTCTAATCCCAGCATTCAGAGCCAGAGCCAGAAGGGACTCTACAAGTGTGAAATCAGCCTGTTCAACAAAGTGAGTTCTGGGCCAGTCAGGGCTAATAGTGAAACCCTGTCTCAAACAAATAAAACAAGCAAACGAACAAACAAACAAACAAAAATCAAAGAATTAAGCAAGAATTAATCCCTCTCTACATAGAAGTAACAAAGACAAAAGACCTCAGAGGAAGAAGTAAATAGCAGTGTTGTAAGAGTCCTGTGTTGTTTGTGAGCTTGTTTGAATTTGTGTAACACACCTTAAAGATGGTCTGTAAGTTTCAACTTTAACCATTTCATATTCCTATATTCCTTCTCTCTCTCTCTCTCTCTCTCTCTCTCTCTCTCTCTCTCTCTCTCT
>JADRCH010000245.1:4090144-4107961 GCA_019843965.1 Rhynchomys soricoides | reverse complement strand
TCTCTCTCTCTCTCTCTCTCTCTCTCTCTCTCTCTCTCTCTCTCTCTCCAGTCTTGCTTTTGGCTGGCCTAGGAGAATTGAAACTAACCTTTCACAATGAAACTTCAGGACCAGCAGAAAGTTCCATTAATGAACTACAGCCACCATTCAGGCTCAGCAATGCCAACTCTATAGCAACATCTGTAGAGCAGTAGAAAGGAGAACATCCTTCTCAGCTCAGTGACAGGCTTATCCTGGTAACAAAACAAGTGGGGGGATCACTTATTATTTCTTAAAGACAAGTTAATTTCTTAATTTTGAAATAATTGAAACTAGCAACATTTTCACATGATAACAAATTAAAAGTGTAATTTATCTCAGATATGCATGGTTTGTTTAACATGGAAACATCTATTAATGTGATTCATCAGCTCAACAGAAAGAAGAAAAGCAAGGAACCAGGGAGATGGTTCAGCAGTTAAGGCTTTTGCCACACAGGCAAGAAAACTAGAGTTGGGATCCTCAGAATTCTTATAGATGCTGGATGGGCAGGGAAGCCTGCCTGTTATTCCAGCTCAGGAAGGTAGAGAGACAAAAGATTCCTCATTCCTAAAACTTGTCAGGAAATGATTATTGATAGGCTCTGTGAGCACTGGTGGACTCTGTGAGCACTGGTGGGCTCTATGAGCACTGGTGGGCTCTGGTTTGATTAAAAGACCCTAGATCAAAAGAATAATGTGGAGAAAGACATTAAGGAAGATTCCAAACACACACATTCATCCACATATATGCAAGTACTTGTGCACAAATGTGTGTGTACCACATATATATCCACATAAAAAAGGGGAAGGAAACTATACAATAACCTAAATAAACAAAGAAAATATGTTTAACAAAATCCAATATTCATTCCTGACTCTGAAAAGTAAATTTTTCAATAAATTATGAAGACAGAGAATTTCTTCAACCCAATACAGATAGTATCCATAGAAAAAGTAATGTAGCGTCATTATTTCTAGTTTAAAAGAGAAAGAAAGAAAGAAATGGTTTTGCCTTAAAATCACCAACAAGGTAATTTTATATTTTCTATTCAGAATAATACTTAATACTATTAGTCCAAAAAGATTTTAATAAATTTAAGAAAACAAAAAAAATTAAAAAGAAAGAAAAAATGGAGGCTAAAGCTGTCTTTGTTATCAAAGAACAAGTATGTAAAATTAATCTAAAAATAAATTGTACATATGAACACAAAAACTCATTCATCCATATCTGGGGAGGGGGCTCAGTGAATAAAGAAGTTGCCAGGAAAGACTGTAGACCAAAGGTCACATCTCTAGATTCTACATACGAGCTGGGCAGTTATGGTGGCTATCTATGGGATCCCTGGTGCAAGCTTCTTACCTAGACTGTGGCAATAAGTGAGCTCTGGGTTTAAGAGACCCTGCTTCAATACATAAAGTAGAGATTATGTACAGACCTACATATACATGTACAGCAATACCCTAAGCAATGCGCACACACACACACAAAAAAAAAAAACTCCCTCACACATGAATATTTCTAGAAAGTGTAATTCTATTAGCTCTAAGTTGTTAACAATCTAAGTTGGATAACTAAACTTACAGCATAGCGATGCCTTTGTCATAAGTAATTATTGGTCTTTTGTTATAAATAAAATAATAAAATAATATTTTGCACAATCAAAACATATTTTCATGATAATTTTTCTGAGAAAAAAATAAAAAAGAATGCATTACATTTGTATAATTCTAGTCATATAAAACTCGATGATGTGGAATGTATTCTGTAAGACAAAACACAAATTGGTACACCCCCTTACAGGTGACAGAGGGATGGTAAGGGGAGATGAGGGAGAAAGGAAAGAATTACAAAGAATTAAGGATATTTTTTAAGACAATGGATGTATCACTTCTCTTGAGTACAGCAACTGTTTGCTGAGTATATATACCCATCAAATTTTACTAAAATAATTTATGTGTATGCAGTTTTATGACAGATGAATTAAACCCCAAGTACAGCTATAAAAAGAATCATCAAAATAATAGAGAACATGGTGATTTAAAAGTCAGTTAATTTTAAAAGATCCTCACATAAACAAGTACTAAATGGAATTTGTAAAAATGAAAGCCATTGTCCACAAATTTTAAAACACAATGGATGAGTCATAAAGCAGGCTATACACATCAGAAAGGAACACTGAACTGGTTTAAGGGGTAAAGGAGTATTACCTATGTAGCCACCAAAGTAGCTAAAGCCAAGAAAGGTATGAAAAAGTAGCTAGGCAGCACAAGCCAAGGATGAGAAGGTGTGAGATTCAGGGGGAACAAAGAGATGTAACAAGTAAAGATAACATTAGAAGATATAATGGCTGAAATTTCCCAAAATTAAAGAAATAAGTGAATCTAAAATTGAAGAATAGCACCAATAACAAGAAGTGTTATCAAGAAAAAATAACAGTCAATTCAGAAAATTCTGTATCTAATGGCTATAATTCATTGTGGAATGCCCCTAAAGGCCCAAGAGCTCAAGGCTTGGTCCCTTGCCCATTACTCTATCAGAAAGCAATGGGAACCATTAGGATAGGGTGCCTAATGAAGATATTTGGATCACTGGGACCTGCCTTACAAGGGGATTCTGGAATTGTGATCTCTTTCTTTTTTTGCTCCCCAGCTACCATGCAGACATGAGTTTCATCTGCTGTGTTTTCTTCCCATAATGCACTGTATTGCCATAAAACCAAAAGCAATGGGACCAGCCAACCAAGAACCACAATCTCCAGATTTTGAGCCAAAATAAACCTTCCCTCTTTTTTAGTTTGATGAGCTCCATTGCTTTGTTGTAGTGCTACGAAGCTAGCACGGTAACCAATTAAGCACTTAGAAATCAAGTTTAAAGAAAACTTTCTACAAGAAGGGAAAAGACTATCTTTGGTAGAAGATAACTAAAGGATGTCCTTCAATAAGAAGAAAGATGAATGGGTTTCAAGAAACAATAGTAACAAAAGAAATTAGTAAACAAGAGAGTTTTTCCAAAAAAGCATAAACTAAAAGTGGAGGGGAAAGGCAAACAATAGCCAGCACTGAGAGAGTCAAAAGCATGCTAGAATCTAAATACAAGGTAATAAGTGGGACAGAGACAGCAGAGGCCATCAGCAAAGTGGTATAAATTTTATGGGTTTATGAAGGAGAACAAGCACAAATATATTGATGAATTTTGAGACTTTGTTGTCAGGCACTCATATTAAAGTTCTAAAATAACTCCCAAAGGCATAAGCACATAGAGGCAAAGCCTGATGCACTATAAACAAAGAAAAGTATTTGTTAAAGTTGAACAGGCAGAACTGGCAAAAGATAGCTCAGTGGGTAAAAGACCCTGGTGTACAGGCCTGATGACCTGAGTTCAATCCCTGGGATCCACACAAAGGTGGAAGGAGGAACCAACTGCATGAAGTTATCCTCTGACTTACACACACACACACACACACACACACACACACACACACACACCTGGGCTGCAGGCTCTCATCTCTTCTGCACACACTAATGCTTTTCACTTGCCATGTGCTTTTTAACTTTACACTAAAACTCAATTTCACTTAACAATTGCCAAGAAATAGAAGCCTTGTTTTGCCGGGAAGCTGGAAAAGTGAGGCTCAGAGCAGATAAAGGGAGTGTGCTCCCTTAAAAGGATCTTTAACACTGGTGACCCTAGGTTGTATAGAGTGTAATTACGACCTAGCTTTCTGAGAAAGATTTGCTAACCTCAACATATCAGTCTATAAGCACTCATTATAGTTATGGGGTGCCAATTAGAGAGTAATCAATAAATACAAGGTGGTGTCTTTTAAAAATCATGTAGAAATTATGACAAACATCATGACAGTCCAGACAGCAACTTCTTCAATATGCCTCCAAAAGCACAGGCATAATACAATAAAAATCCATCAAAATACAAAGGACAACTCTCATTGGGAGGAAAATATTTCTAAATCACCCATTGGACAAGGAAGTTATATCCAAAATATTCAAGGAACTAAAACTACTCAATTACAAGAAAACAAGCCATTCATTTAAATGAGGAAATAAACTGAGCAGTTCTCAAGATAAGATATGCAAATAGCCAACAAATATACTTTTAAAAGTCTTCCAATCTAATCATCTCTGGAAGGCCACATCTCATCTGTGTGAGACTAAGTACAACAGAAAAGAGACAAGGCACCACGTGGCCAATGTTGTCACAGAGCACTGGGTACCCTGTTGGTAGAAATGTAGATTAATGTAAGCCATTTGAGGAAAGTATATGGAATCTATTTTTTAAAACATGGGCATAGAACCAGCAGAGATTCCAATAATCAAACCAAAGGAATTGAAATATGTATGTCTAGACTCCCCTATTTATTGAAACATTACTCACAATTGCCAGGACATGGAAGCAACTGAAATGTCTACCAAGGAAAGGAAATGTAGTAAACATGTACTATGAGAAATAGAATACCGCTCAACACTGAAAAAAATACTGACATTCAAGGTAGGATAGGTGGCTAGAAGCTGACTTCATGTAGTACAGTGAATGGGAAGAATTGAGTTAGGAAATAATTGAATTATTCAAACAGCAGAAAAAAGAAAGGAAGGAAGGAAGGAAGAAAGAAAGATGGAAGGAAAGAAGGAAGGAAGAAGGAAACAAAGAAACAAAGAAAGACAGACTGATGGGTAAATGTTAAAGCTGGCAAACAGTAATAATTTAAGCTGCTATATTTATCTAATAAGGTATATTCATTTTACCAAGCTAGTCTGCTGTTAGTCCTTCCCTCCCTGCCCTTCTCAACAATGCTAAGAGCTGCTGATGTGTGATATTGAGCACCGTTCAAACAAAGCCAACCCTTAAACCAAATGCAGGCTAAACACAGAATCCTATAGAATGAGTCCAAAAATTTGAGGTATATATATCCATGGTGTCCAGCTGGACTGTGACCCAGTGCCACAGACCTGGTGCTGCACCCTCAGCACTCAACAGGACACAGCTGTGTGAGTGTCTGACCTCAGTATGTCCCATAGGTTTTGAATGGAAGGTGTTACAATGTTTTTGTTAAAGTAAAACTTGTTTTTGCAACATAAAATAAAGAAGGAAGGAAAGAAAGAACGAAAAGAAAGAAAGAAAGAAAGAAAGAAAGAAAGAAAGAAACCACAAAGGAGTGGCCAGATGCTGAAAAGCATGGAGAAAGGGAGTTGCAAAGCCAAAGGGAACAAGTATCTCATGGCTCTAGCCATGAGCTCAGAGAAAAAGTGGAAATGGAAGTGGACCCCCTGACCCCATGCCCAAGCTAAACAAGGAAGCTCTGACGAAAACAGACCACCAGTTCTACCCAAAGGACAAGCCTGCAGTTCTTTTGAACGCCGAACATGATTGGCAGTTTCTGAGAACTAATGAGTCCTCTGGAAGATGTCAACAGCAGAAAAGGGCCTCCATATTAGACCTTTACAGGAACAGAACAGACAAATGAATGTATACTTTTTAAAGGGGAATTATTGAAGGGGAAGAAGGGAGAAAGGACTGGGAGAGACAACTGGAATTTGGGGATTGGGGCATGCATCTCTGGAATGAGCTAAAAACCTATGGCAATTGGAACTTCCAGGAAACTGTAAGAGTGATCCTAGCTAAGACTCCTAACCATGGGGAATATGGAGCCTGAACTGGACATCTCCTTTAACCAGGCAAGACTTCCAATGGAGGGATTGGGTCACTAACCCAGCCACAAAACTTTTGACCTGCACTTTGTCCTGCCTATAAGATGTGCATGCGTAAATATGGGACAGAAATTGAAGAAATAGCCAACCAATGACTGGTTCATCCTGAGAACCATGCCATGAGAGGGAGCCCACCTCTGATATTATTAATGATACTCTGCTATCTTTATAAACAGGAGCCTAGCATAACTGTCATCAGAGAGGCTTCATCCACCAGCTGATGGAAACAGATTTAGAGGTCCACAGCCAAACATTAGACAGATTTTGAGGAATCCTGTGGAAGAGGGGAAGGAAGGATTGTAAGAGCCAGAGGGGTCAAGGACACCACAAGAAAATCTACAGAATCAACTAACCTGGGCCCATAGTGGCTCACAGTGACTGAGCTGACAAGTAAAGAGCATGCATGGGACTGACCTAGGCTCTCTGCACATACATAACAGATGTGCAGCTTGGTCTTCATGTAGAATCCTAACAGTGGGAGCAGGGGCTGACTCTGACTCTATTGACTGCCTTTGGGACCTTTTTGCCATACTGGGATGCTTTGTCTAGCCTCAACAGAAGATGCACATAGTCCTACTGCAACTTGGTAAGCCAAGGCTGATTGATATCCATGGGAGGCCTTCCCTTTTCTGAAGAGAAAAGGAAAAGGGGTAGAAGGAGTAGAAGGAGGTATAGGGGAAGGACTAGGAGGAGAGAAGGGAGGAGAAACTGCAGTAGGAATATAAAGTAACCAAATTAATCAATTAATTAATTAATTAATTTTTAAAAGGGAATTACTAGACTGGCTTATATGGTATGGACTTGATAGTCTAAAATGGGCTGTCTGCACGCAAGAGAGGCTAAAATCCTATTAGATGTTCAGCTCATGAAGCAAGATGCCTCAGCAGTCCCAATGTGACACTGAAGGCTTAGAAAATTCCTAGGGAGCCACTGGTCTTTAGTCTATCCTGGAAGAAACTGAGAAAGAACTGCAAAAGAAACTGAAGTCTGGGGTCAGCAATGAATGGTAATGGCAGTAGCATCAATAGGTAGATGCACTCACCCACAAGGGGTAAAGGTGAGCAGGCAAAAGGCAGCAATGTTCCCTTGAATCTTCTTGTATGTGGGCTACATGGGAAGCTGTGCCCCACTCTTGGGAAAGTCTCTCCCTCAGTTAAGCTTTCCATGGTGGAATGTCATCACAGGTCCACCCAGAGGTTTGTCTCCTGGTTGATTACAGATGTAGCCACGGTAACAATCAACATGGACCATCGTAAGGTCTTTCCAGCTTCTGTCTTTATTTCTATTTCCTTCTTACATTTCTGTAATCTTACTGCATTTTTACTTGTTGGACATCCAGGTTTTTTATCTTTTGATCTTTCCTTCTTGATAGCATTTGTCTCCATTCTCTTTTCTTTATTCAACCTCTTCCCTTATCATGTCTACATTTATCCTAAGTAGCTGTGAAACTCATAGCACATTCTTTGTTATGCTCGCTGTATTCTGCTCCATAGTCTTCAATGAGTATAACTAAAAAATAATTTTAAGCACATTTCTGTGTCCTGTTCATTTTAAAGTTATTGTTGTTACTACATTATGTTTTCTCCTCTTTAACCTGTGTTGGATATTGACCCCTTGAGAGAAGACTGCTGCTTCTGACTAAGATAAATCAACAATAACCAGAAGAGATTCAGACTAAATAGATGCACAAATTGCACCACAGGAACATAAAAAGGCAAAACAACAGACTTCTAGGACATCATAATAGAAGAATTCTAGTAGAACTCTACTTCTGAAAATAAACAGAGAGGAGCAGGCAGATGAATAAAGTAATCAATTCAAGGCATAGATATAAAAATCAGAAATGTAGGGGAAAAGTAACATGAAATTCGCCAAGGAAAATGAGGTATTGGGAAAAGAAAAAATAAGCAGAAATGTTGAAAAATGAAAAATAAAAATCCAGAGACTAGATCAAGCAAAAGAAAAGGTATTATGAATGGAAAATAAGGCTCAGGAAATATTACATTCAGACCTCAGTGAATTCAAATTACATACATACATATGTATACACACACACACACACACAAACACACACATATACAATATATTATATATATTACATTGCATACATGCATACATAAACAAATAATAAACAAGCAAACAAACATAACCACAGCATCCAAGATTTCAGAGACACTTCAGCAAGGTGAAGAAATGGCTTAGTGGTTAAGAACACTTGCTACTTTCCAAAAGACCAAAATTCAGTTCACAGCACCCATATTGAACAGCTCACAACTACTTATACCTCCAGCTCCAGGGTATCCAACACTCACTTCTAGCCTCCACTGGCATACATACACAGATCTATACTTTCATACAGGCACACATACATATGAATGAAAAGGAGATATTTAAAAATAAGCACAACTAAAACAATTCATGACTAGCAAAACCAAGATTACAGAAGGTATAGAAATGCTACACCAAGAAGAGAAAAGTCTCAATCTTGAGAGCATGGGAGAGAACAAATCTCATGAGAGGTAAGATATACACTAATTTCCCTGATCAAAGCATGCAAAATTTCTGAACAAAATAAATATCAAATTCAGTACCACAATCAAAAGATCCTACAACCATGAGCAATTTGGTTTCATTCCAGGGATATAAGGATAGTTCAAAGCACATTAATCAATAAGTGTAATTACCATGTAGATAGACTCAAGCACATTAATCATGTGATCATCACAATACATACACACAAGGCTTTTGATAAGGTTCAGCATCTTTTTATGAAAATAGCTCTTCAAAAATAAGGGATGGAAAAATAGGTGCCAGCACAATAAAGGTTGTTCACATAAGACCTATGACCAACACACTAAATGAGGAAATTGGAAACCTTTAAGTGCGTCTACTCTCTCAACTTTTGTTCAATATAGTGCTTGAGGTGCTATCAAAAGCAATAAGAGAAGATAAAGAATAAATAGAGATACAAATAGGAAAAGGGAAGATCAAAGCATAGCTATTTGTAAATGACCTTATATGTAAAATACCCTCAAGACTCTATCAAAAAACAAAAACAAAAAACTAAGAACTGATACACACTTACAGCAAAGACTAGGATACAAAGTCAACATGCAAAAGTCAGTAGTTTTCTTCATACCTATAATAAACTTGATGAGATAGAAATAAGAAAAGGTCATACTTAGACTGCCTTAAAGATAATAGCTAAGCCTAAGCCTGAGCAAGGAGGATAAAGATTCTACAATGAAACGTTTAAAACAGTGAAGAAAGAACTCAAGGATAAAACTCAAGACTGTCATGTGACATGAAATAAGTGAGAAACACTAGTCACTTTTCCTCTCATATGTAAAATCAAATCAGGCACACCCAGTGGCAGGAGGAAGGAAAAGGTGACAGATGTGTAGAGAGCAAAACAGAGGCTGGTGGAGAGGTAGATGTGATCAAAGCACAACGATACATCTGTGTAAGATTGTCAGGTTAAGAAAATGGTTTAAGAAAGCATGATATTGTGATGGTGCCATGCTGAGACAAATAAGCCAGGCCACAGAGACACCAATACTGCATGACCCCTTATATACAAAAATCGAAGACATCCAACACAGGGGAAGAAAACAGAATAGAGGCTTCCTTATGTAGGATGGGTGCTGAGTGAAAGAGACAATGCTGGGCAAAGGATCCATAGTTTCAGTTACATTAGACAAAGTTATGTCCAACTATTGCATGCAATGGTGATTATAGCCAATTAAAAATATACTGTGTGTTACAAAATAACAAAAGGAAATAAAAATGTTCTCACCACAAATGCTAAATGGTCAAGAAGGAGCTAGGTAAGTTGATTACAAAATATGACATCTGAGCCTTGTAGGCTTACTCAATTATCATTAGCCAATTTAAAACACAAAAATTAAAAAACCCTAAATAGAAATTTTAGAAAGTAAGATCACATTTATATCCAACTAGGTGATTTAAATAATGGACTAAATGATCATTTCAGTAGCCATGGATGGTATAGACTCATCTCATTAATGAAGACTTCAAATGGAGTCTTCATTACAGAGTGTTTTCTAAGCCACGCAGAAGTTAGTTCCTCTGCTTTCTACCCAAACCCTCCATTAACTCCATAACTATGCTTTAAGCATCAAGAACTAGAATGAACAACCCATGTAGAGTTAGCGGCAACTCAAATACCATTTAAATATCTCTGTGTTTCCAATATAAGAAATAATGAATAGTATCTGTGTTACATTCAGTGAGAGAAACTATGGAAATATTGACTGCAGAGAAGTCCTAGCCAAAGAGGCTTCATTAATGATGCAGTGGAAAGTGTCATAGCAGAGGAGTCTCTGCCTAAGGCAGCTCAGTGCTACAGACCCCAAAGGCAGAGTTCCAGCCAGGCTGTGCTGCATACCCACTGTAAGGTCATCTCTCTGTCCACTTAAGCCTGTGTGCCGAAGGCCAGTGGCAGTTTCTTGAGTTTGAGCAAACCTTTGACCTGATGACCAGAGGGGCTTTCTGAAAATCCCCACACTGAAGCAAAACCTACTTCCAAATTTCCAGAGGGGTTTAAAACATACAAAACTTGTGCTTCTTAAGGAAACCTTCTATTTCGTATCACAAGAAAAATCTTAACCAGGCTCCTCTGAGAGCTAACCTATTCAGCTCCGCTTCCACTCTATGCTCCTTTCCAATTATCAAAATTCACTAACGTGCTCCTAATTTAAGTAGTCTGTTGAGATCTTACAGAAATAAGCAAGCCCTTCTTTCTAAATTTGCCCAAATCTGTTGTTCACTTTCCCTCTGAAGTATAGAGAGAGTGGTTCTTACATTTTCTTAGATGGATGACAGATTTCAGTCTAATTAATCCAGAGCCCTGTATACAGAATGACTGCAAAGCAAACATGTCTATTAACAAAAAGCAGTGATTACTGGTTGGCATTGGGCCAGTAGCTCTCCATAAGCTACCAATGGATGCCTACAACTGTTTCTGTGCCATATGGGGTCTGCTTTAGCGATGAATTTGATCCAATGCAAGGTTAAGAGATGTCAACTTTAACTGGGGTTTAATTGATACTGGTAAGAGATTCTAAATAAGAAACAGTGTGTGCACCATCAGAAGCAAGCAACACGCCAGCCTCCAGCCTCCCAGTTTGTTGGCAACTCAGTTACAGTCAGACATTCAAATTAGTTTTTAAACTCAACTTTCTTGAATATGATCGCCTGCAGAAGCTGACTTCCCGGTTTATCACCAGCTAAGTGGGGCTGGAATGTGATGATCCTGATCAGTTTGCAGATACTTTCTGTCACAGGGTCATTGCTAACACAAATGATGTAAAGTTCTCGAATTTATTCACCACCTGGTGGTGCTCAGGGAATGACCCCTAACTGCCAAAGTGAAAAGTTCTAAAGTCATTTTGGCTATTCTAAATTTCTTCTCCCGCACCCATCCCCACAATCTCAACTTCATGAATGTCTCTCCCAGTCCTCACCATCCCTCACCTGAATCCCAACAGGCTCCAGGCCAGAATGTTTACTGGACCCTTTTTCTCAATCGCTGAACACTTTGATTTAAACCTCCTCAGAGTGTCTGTTTCTCTGGAAAGATAAACCCAACTCTGGGGACTTGCCCTCACCACACATGCCCTGTCCAGTATTCCTCCAGCCTTGCCAAGGCCACTGTCCTGGCTCTCTCCATGCTGAGTATCTTCTCCCTCACATGTCTGTGACTAAGCAGTCTCCTCTTCCTCTTACCACCACCTTGATATTTTTTAACGTGTAAATTAATGTAGGAAACTCAAATCGGACTTTCTGAGATGGTTTTCCCGCTTGCCCCTCTTCCGCTCCCCCACAGCTCTTTGTTCATGACTACCGTGGCAGCAATCTGGTGCATTAGGGGTGTGTTTATATCTATCTGTCTCACTTATGAGTTCCTGTCATTCCTATTCATCTCAGTTATGGGAAATCATGCCATTTATCTTGATGCAGCGTAGTCCCCCACTATGTTGAGACTGACTCTTTGGATGGAGTGGTTCATTCACAGAAGGGCACATTTGGGTCATGTGGATAGACTAATTGTAGTCCCATTAACAACAGAATCTCAACTTGAGAGGACAAAACATGTGCTTATCATGCCGAAATCGGACCCAGTTTTAACCAGGTGTATCTCCTACCAATTACCTATGACAAGAACTAATTTGGTTGTATACTACATCCTGCTAAGTACTTTACCTTCGCTATTTCATTTTATCTTTGAAAAGATGTGGGAAAAGATTTCTCTCTCCTGGATTTTGCTCTCTACCTCGGATTCAGCACATATTGGAGACAGACTCGCTAGAAAGACTCAGCGGTGAGTTAGTTCACTGCAGACCAGAAGTCTCTTTGACCATGCCAACAACCCTGACATCAGATTTGCTGCCTTCAGAACATGGAGGAACAAGATATCTAATCCATAAGCCACACAGTCTAGGATATTTTGTTATGGCAGTCCAAGACAATTCACACAGCAATTGTCTGGGGCGGTTAGCAAACGGAAGTGTCAGGAGTGGAATGTTGGTGAACGGATTCCAGAACCTTCGTACAATAGTTATCCAACTGCAGACCGTGGCCCACAGAGGGGTCTGAATTCAATCTAGCAGATGGACCATGCAAAACATACAGAGCGGACTAACAGAACAGAACACTGCAGGCAGTTAGATATCACAGTATAGGTCAGAATAGACAGTCTCTAAAGTGAGTATGTCATACGCAGAAAAGATAAGTTATTAAATTTTTGTTCCAGGGGTATACATAGGAGCTATGGAAGGTGTGTGTATGAATTATAATAAGAAATACTTCTATAAACACTGTTGTTTGCTACACTAACTTACAAACACCCCAATTCATCCAGTCTCTTATCCCCTGTTACAAACTATCACACCACAGGTGAGATCCTACTTCCACAATGCTTATAAGCATAGCACTTCCCAGCATGCCATGACATGTCACGTAAGTTCATACATCAAACACACACAGATACACACACACACTTCTTGTCCATGGTTTTTCTTTACAAGAAAACACGGAAGCCTTCCTACACACTGCTTCCTATGTCCCTTACTCTCTGCTTCCTATGCCCCATAATCAATTCTGCATCTTTGTGGCATTCATTTGACAGCCTGTTCATTATATGTACAGCATATAATGAGAGTAGCATTCAGTCAACTCAACTAATATATAGAATCAAGTCAATTATACTGATTCCGGTGTCACTTTTCTGTTGGTGTGATAAAGCACCATAGGCAAGACAACTTATAGAAGGAAGAGTTTATTTGGGCTTATGGCTCCAGAACGTGAGCACCCACCACAGTGGCTCAGTGTCAAGCAGCAGATGTAACTGCAAGAGCAGGAATTTGAAAATTGACATCTTCAAGCCCAATCATGAGAAAGCAAGCAGGAAGTGAGATAAGACTATGGCCACTCAAAGCCCAGTCCCGGTGACATCCTTTCTTCACCAAGGTTTTATAGCCATCCAAAACAGTACCATCACTAGAAATCAAGTGCTCAAATATCGGAGTTTATGGAGGACATTTCTCATTTCAAAAAAAAAAAAAAACAAAACAGGCACTAGTAACCCACCATACATGCTCTGTAAGGTAGCCAGGGCCATTAACTTCCATACAGGATGTTCTTGTAGGGACCCTAGGGGACTTGCCTGGTAGCATAGCTTACAGTCACCCCAGGAACCATAACTGAGCATGGTACATATTAACAGCTAACCCCAGAAAGATTAACTCTCTGACTCTGAATATTAGGATTCTCCTATTACTAGGGTGAACCTTGACCTTTACAAGATAGCTGAGTAATTTGGGGCTTTCTAAATCTGCCTAATTCTTGTTTGTCTGAAATCTGGCTCTTTGACAACACAAATAACTATACTATCTTTGCACAAATACTTTTTTCCCTCAAATTAATCAGCATTTGTTTCTACAGATTAGAACAGCAACAACAACAACATCCTAATTGTTTCATCTTCTATGAACAAAGGGCTAAAGCCTTTGGGCTGAAAGAGAGAGGTGAGACTAGTGTACTCAGAATTAATAATTAGCCAAGTTCAGCCAAAGGATCTTGAACCAAAACTGTATTGCTTATTATGGTTAGACATCTGCTTCATGAATAGTCAGTATTTAAAATCGCCCAAATTAATTGAGGCATCAATAAAATACTATAAAATAGAAAAGATAAATAGATGGTGGTAAAACATTGTTCTAAACAGATTAACTTTGGGGGTAGCAAGCAATTCTTAAAGAACTCACTGCTGCCTCACCCCCCCCCTCCTTCCAAGCCCTCTCATATTTAACCACAAATACAAATTTCAAAGCTTCATCTTGGTCCTCTCATTTGTTAGAGCAGAAAATACTGCGTCTGCTATACAACAGGGTAAAGCATCGAAGCAATGTAAAAATAAAACTAACATAAAATAAAGGCTTTTTCAAAGAATTCCTAATTTTGATCCTTTCGGATATTCCCTTGCCTGTAGTTAATAAAAATAGCCATAGTTAATAAAACATTCTATCCACTCCTTCTCAATACTGCCTATTATCCTTGAATGCTCAAAAGCCCCAGGCTCCCAGCCAGGTCAAAAGGTTTCACAAAACATCCACGAATTATTTCGAAGCTGTGAGACTCCCACAGCATGTCTCCCCGGAAGCTGGAAGGCTAGAAAGTCCACCCTCTCTTTCTGATCGAAAGTCAGAATCCACTGGAGGAGATATAAAGCAACCACCAGAAAAGGCTGTATTCTCGTTCTGTGCCTTCAACCTGGATCCATCCTCTAACTCTCACCTTAGCAAGAGCACGGTCTCCCATGAGAAGAATTCCAGCCTACCTTCTCTGATGATGCAGTTTCAGTTATATATATATAATTTTAGAAAAACAATTCCATTTTCCAATATGCTGGCAGGCACTGGTAGTTTCTACTCCCAAACACTGCACTGAAGGGAGAAAATATTCCCAACATAGGCCTTTTTGTCTTTTCTCTTTCAATCTGGCTGTGGCAGTTTCCTGTTGAGCCTGCTAAAGAGGAGCCTCTGTTAACCCTTCTGTCAGACCAGACCTTTTTGCACAACCCTCTGGCTTTTCTGGATATTGTCCTAATAGCACAATCCTGGAGAGCACTGCAGGATTTCTACCTGCAACGTGATTCTTCATACACAACTCAGGTTCTGTTTGTGTAGACTGTAACTTCAAAATGAGATCCATAAGCTCCAAACTCTTATAGATGTAAATATTGCATGTATGAATATACACACACACACACACACACACACATACGGATAAATATGGATATATTACACATAACATATATGTTATATAATACAATGCACTATATATCACATATATTTAACATATATACTATAATGTGCTATATATGCTATATGTGTTTTATATAATATATCCATATATGTGTTATTATTGTATATAAAATATGTGGATATATTTTATATATAACATATATATACTTTCCCAGGATAACATATATATACACTTTCTGGTTTAGTCTCCACCCATGGTTAGACACTCTAAAACAAAAGGCATATGACTTCATACTGCCAATATCATAGGCTATGGGACATGGGTGACAGCAAGTATCAGTCCAATACAGAAGTGCAACTCACACTTCCAGGTTTTAAAGCAAATTAAGCTTCTGATAAATAGAATTCCTACTGTCCCATGATCACAGAGCACAGGAGTGTGAGTTAATTTTATGCCTTTGCTTCTAACTGTGATACTTTCAGCCTGTTTGTGGTGGTTTTGCCAGAATTATGTATAGAATCTATTTGCTTTATAGATTCTTTCATGACGTTATTCTTTCTCTGGTCACAAGACTCTTAAGTCAGAAGAAAGGGTAGGGTTCTACTCTGCTTGGCTTCTGTCACATCATCATACCCTCTGACAGTCTTCATTTTTTAAGATAAAAGTATAAACACTTTTTAATTTAATTTATTTCAACAATTACTGTACTGTGTGTGTTTTCATAGGTGTATGTGTGAGTCGCACACAGCACAACACACATGCAGAGGACTTCCAGGAGTTGGTTTTCTCCTTCTACCATATGAGTCATCTTGGAAAATCAAACTCCAGTCACTAGGCTTGGCAGTAAACACCTTTGTCCACTGAGTTATGTCGGCAGTCTGCTCCATGAGAATTTATGTCAAGCAAATATTGTAAGTATCACTTCCCAAGGTCAGAATATGCCATAGTCATCCGTTCAGAAGAGTTCCTGGGCCAACCACTTTTTTCCAGGAAGGGATTTTGTGCACAGAGGTGGACTTTTAAATGTCTGCACTTTGCGTGTGTCATGGGTCATACTATGACACAAACTCCTTGAGCATGCAGAGACTGTTTTCTTCTCATACCTTCTTGGCAAAATTGGAACTTTTTAGGAAGTGCCGCAGCTGCTAAGAGAGACTTTGAGGTGTCTTGTTGTCTTGTTTATTTTATCATGACACATTTCATTGAACTGAAACAGAGCCAGTCATAGGCCAGATCCTTCTACGCTGATTACATTTACAACAAAAAAATTCTTATAACAAACAAATATGGCAAAGTTTTGCTGCGGGTGTATGAAGGCAGTGCCCCAGTGACTTGAGGATCCCTTCCCACCACACTAACCACGGCTCATAAGCTGATCATTAATGGGTCAACAGTACTTGTTGTTCCTCTAGCCAACCAACATAGTATGCAGTGCTCCATTCCAGTGTAGACTTCCACTGACACTCCTACCCTGGAGGACATTACACTCATCTTCATGAACTGTAGCCATTGCATGATTGAAAGATCTTAATTGTCAGCATTAAGTGGGTAGGAACAACACACAAGAAGGTACACTTGGAATTCACACTGCTGCTCAAGTGGTCAGGGCTCAGTGGATGCGGTGGCTGATGTTCATTCAGGGTGTGTCCTGTCTCAAATGTGCTAGGAGGTGAGGCCAGAGCTATGAAGGAAACATGAAGCTTTTCTTAAAATTCCTACCAGCCAGAATGTTTAACAAATGAAGCAGAAGTAAGCATTGGTCTAACATCTTAAGACCCTCTACTTAAGAGCCAAAGAATGTGGGACATAATAAAGAAGCATGTCCACAATGCAGAGACCAGATGCAGCCTCTACTTAGTGAGATCTCTCATTCTGGAATTACCTCCCCACACCACACATACATACATAGTCCTCACACATACATAGTTCCTACAGTTGCAGAGTCGCCTCCCTCACACACACCCACAGTCCCCTCCCTCCCACACACACAGTCCCCTCCCTCCCACACACACAGTCCCTCCCTCCCACACACACACATAGTCCCCTCCCTCCCACACACACACAGTCCCCTCCCTCCCACACACACACACAGTCCCCTACCTCCCACACATGCATAGACAAATTCTTTCATCACAGATCCTCAAGTGGAAATGAAAGATAGCTGACATCACCTCTGAATTTTTCAGGACCTGAAGTATGGGAAACACAGACTGTATCATACATGCCCTCGAGCCACACATGTGCATATCTCATCTGTCTTGTCAAGAATAAATTTGCTACAATCACAATTTTTACAACACACTAAAGATATATTGCCGGAATAAGCTTGCTCCTCCACAGACTAAGTGAGCCAAAGGCATTGTTTTCCGTCTTCACAATGAAAGGCAGATTTCTCATTGAAAGACTAATCTTCAGTTTCAAAAGATTGAACAAAATGGTGCTTAAGAAAAATTATAACTGGTTAAATATAAGCCACAAAAAACATCCAGGATGAGAATACTCTTTGAATACCAAAGCATTTTCACAGGCTTATGACTGAGACAGATTTTCTTCTACTGGAAAATGGTGTCCTGGTACATTCTTCTGAGATCGGCACACAAAACAAGGGAGTGAGTCACTTGGACTGCTCTGATTAGCCATGCCAAAGGAGGGTTTCTCGTGCCTGGTACTGGAGGTTCTTTAGTGTATGGTTCATAGGAGGTGTATTCTCAGCCCAAGTGGCTTATCTTCCTTAAAAGGTGTGTGTGTGTGTGTGTGTGTGTGTGTGTGTGTGTGTGTGTGTGTG
>JADRCH010000245.1:4037981-4090134 GCA_019843965.1 Rhynchomys soricoides | reverse complement strand
GTGTGTGTGTGTGTGTGTGTGTGTGTGTGTGTGTGTGTGTGTGTGTGTGTTATAGTTTCAAGTAAATAGATAATCAATCATATGGTTTCTTGAGGCATTATCAAATATCTAGTGTTATTTGTTCCTCGACCCTTCTTTTCCATCTCTATGGACCTCCCTTCCTCTTCTCCCAGTCGGAATCCTCTCCTCACTGTTCTGTTTCCCACTTTTTAACACCTCTGAGTCCTTTGTGGGCTCTCAGAGCTGAGGTGGGTCCCTATTGCTGAAGACACTGCACACTTAAGGTATAGGACTAAGATGATTTGAGCTGGATATGGACCTGAAAGCCTCTTTCCTGCTCTGACAAGTTTCGTGAAAGTTCACAAATTTACCACCTATGGACTCCGAGGTAACCTCAGATCCATGTGTCAGAGCTCCACAGGAGTCTCTCCAAAACCACACCCTGTCCACCCCAGGTAAGGCTCTGATCTTCATGTTGTCTTCTAACGAAAAATGTGTTTGTTTCTTTGTAACGGTGTCTCACTATACAGTCTTGAACTGTACTGTGTAACTCAGAAATAGCCTTAAGGCCCTGACCCTCCTGCCTCAGCTCCCTAGTATACAGAGTCCTAGGTACACAGGCACATTCTACCACATCCAGCTCTGTGCCTTTTTGCTTCATAGTATTTGGTTGCAATTCAGAATAGTTTCATAGCTTACTATTAAGATAGCTTGCCTCTCTTTCCTGCTAAAGTATAAGGCTTTTCAAGATCAGACCTATGTATAGAATCTTCCTCATGTTGCTCCTGAAAGCCAACACCTAGCATAACACCAAGAAAGTTAGTAGAAGAAAAGAGACAAAGGGGTTGGAGGCAGTAACTTCCCTGCCACAACCTCCTCCACGTTATGGAAAGACTGGTTCCTGGGTAATGTCACCTTGGAGTTCTCTGTCTCTAGCTCATGATGCTGCTTACCACCCCACCCCCCGGGACCCCTCCTGAGCCTCCCAGGGTGTGCACCTTGACAAATCCACGACGTGACCTGCTTTAACATTGTAGGGTTCACATCCGCTAATTTTTACCATAGAAGCTGAGTCATTTGTTACTTTGTTCTGTTTTCAGTCAGTAGGGAAAAAAATGCAATAGGCCTTTTAGAGTTACTATACTAGTTTTAATACCTTCCTTCCTTGATCTTTGAAATGATATCCTCCACCACTACCACCACTACACACACACACACACACACACACACACACACACATGACTTTCCACTGAACAGACAACAATGTATTTTTATTGAAGTTAATTTTTTACATATATAGTATATTCTGATTATCGTTTTCCCTCCCCCCAAATCCTCCCAGATGCTCCTCACTTCCCCTACCCAACCAAATCCTCCCCCCCCCACTAGAAAACAAACAGGTACAAGATAGATAGATGGATGGGTGGATGGATGGATGGATAGATAGATAGATAGATAAGAGATAGAGATCATAATTATGACAGTGCATGTCTTGGGACAGTAGAGAGCAGAACCTTACTCAGAAGCAAGCAGGGGAACACTTAGAAACCTTCTCTGGGATCAAACACATGGACTGGCTTATAGTCACTCTATTGACAAAATCTTGCTGCCAAAGGGCAGCCACAAGTAACTTTCCTCAGGAGTCATCACCATCACCTTGTTGTTGAAGACAGGGTCTCTCACTGAAAAGAGAGCCTGGCCAGCAACTCCCAGGATCTTCTTGTCTTTACTTCCCCAGTTCTAGGGCTTCAAGTACCTCCCCATGCCCAGCTTTCTGATGTAGGCTCTGGGGCTCAAATTCAAATCCTCAAGTGTGTAGGGCAAGCACTGTACCAACAGAGCCATCCCCTGAGCCCACTGTCGCATGTTTGAGGCCGCTGAAAACCACAGCTCGTCCCCTGTACCCCCTCCTCCTTTCAGATGCTGAATCTGGAACCAAGTTGTCAAGGCACTGGGATTCCATGCCATGCAAAATCATGTGTTAGAAATCAGTATGGAATGCTACACTCACTTTGCCTGTAACCTTAAGGAGTATCTCTCTGTATTTCTTCAAACAATATTGCCATCTGAGTGGTATCAATCAGACAGGATTGCCCTCCAATGTCAAAACTCTCAGAGTCAATTTGAGTCTATAAATTTTGATTACTTCTGCATTCTGCTGAGAAGAATGTGGGTTTTTTTTTTCCCCTTAGATCATGGTCATGAGCTTCCAGGGAGCATTTAATAAAAAGTAATACTGAAGGTTCACCTGCAGGTGTGTCTGAGACCATTAGCATGTTTTTGCTAACAGAACAGAGCCACTCCAGGCCTACCTCCTTGGTAGCTAACCCTTTAACAGTCCATTGCTTTGCCTAATTCCTAATTCTAAGGAAACACCATGGCCTAGTTTGTTTTGCTGATTAAAAACAAAACAAAACAAAACATGTACCAGTTTAAACTTCACATTTCAGGTTTGATCACTGGGGGACAACCGGGCTCATGAATCTTCAATAGGCTACTAGTAACTAGGGAAAAGTCGTTTTCTTCAGTAAACACCTCTGCTTCTCGGTAATAGGGTGCCTTCCATCACTCAGAGGTTTTTTTCCTTTTAATTGAGTGTTTGTTGAAGCATGACTCTGAGATAGGAGGCCTATTCAGGGATAGAAATTGCAGCCCAAAGTGCCCATTACTTACCTGAGACAGGGCTGGTGACCAGCTGCACGTTACAGAGCCTGGATTGGAAGGCTCAGGGATGCTGCCTGCTGGGCTCATGAGTGACCGCGCGCCACACAATTACAGAGGTACGTGATGATGGTGTTGGGGGGTGGGAGGCTGGATCTGGCAGTTTCTCTCCCTGGTACCTTCAAAGCTGACGGATTAGAAGAACAACACAGCCTTCCCTTTTCTCTCTCTTTACTTCTTACCCCCCCCCAAATAATTTTTAATAAAAAATAAACTTTCCTTAAAATAGAAAATGGGACCACTGCACATCTGGGTCTTTTACCGCTCTTCAAAGCTTTCCCCTTCTTCCTGATCTGAAAGGGAGCTACTTCTTTTTTCCCCAGTCTCCATGGTTTAAAGCCTTACACTGTATGAGCTGTTCTCAGGAAGTGATCTTGTAAACTCTTTCAGCATGGTGGTCAGTGTGGTGGGTATGTTCCGAACGGTTCCTAAAAACAATGCCCTCTCTTTGCCCATCTCCCGGGTCCCACATTCCCAGCCTAGAGTTCTTCTCACACATCAATATGGATGAAGCTTTGCTTTGAACTGTTCATTCTTCCAGGAATGACAGATGTCGGATTAAACTGCAAAACTCCCCGACTTGACATTCATGCATTCACCTCCAATCAATAACGGAGTTCTGGGGCTTCTCAGCAGGAAGGCAGACTTCATTACAGCCCTCCTCACTGTGTGGTGAGCTGCTCCTGCCTGCCCCTCTCTGCTTACACTGTTTCCACACAGGCCCTTCTCACCCCTGGTGGGAAGCACTCTAGTGTCTGCAAATGTGGTTTATTTGAATTCTAGCGGAAACATTTGAGGTCCATCTGGGTGGTCCTCTGTCCCCAGCTGAACCTTGCAGTGTTGCAGAAATGGGTTATTACAGCTCCAGCCTCCCTCTTGGCCAGGATAAATTACTGCATGACCTCTCTATGGTATCCAACACATGCTGAGTTCTTTGCCTTCAGATAAAATGGCGTCACAAAGGCCTGAACTGCAGCAATAGGGTAGGTCACTCCCCCATTCCGCCCCGTGCTCCAACATAACCAAGCTTCTGCTTTGGTGATCACTTGCATTACCTATTTTTTCGTTCACCCTCTCCCTTGCCACTCCTTGTCTGAAAGTCCCTCTGTTTCTCTCTTACCACCTAGCCACTCTTAAGCTGGCAACCTTCCTAAGGAGGAGACTCACAGCTGAGCTGGAGTTTCAGAGGTGAGCTGAGGAAGGAAATATGACGTGCGGTCACCACAGACAGGAGGGATGCATACCCAGGAAACAAAAACGGCTTATTTATGAGCCACAGACATCATCTCTAGGAAACTCCAGTAGACTGAAGATGATGATGGGTGTTGAAAGGCATCTGAAGAAATTAATTATTTTCAGGCCATAAAGCCAAGAACTATTGCCTCTCGGGTCTACTTCCTTTAAAACATCTGCTTGGTTGTCTCTGGAGATCAACTTCCCCTTCCTGACCATTCCCATACTTCAAACATGCATCATCTTGGAAACAGCATTAGGTCTAAATCCACAGACCTCCAAGGCTCAGGGTTTGAGCTATCATAGGAAGGAATTAATTCAGCCTTTATCAGATGATCACATCTGGTCTAGTCAGCTGTAGTTCATGGGATCCACTGTGTGCATGACTACTTCAGCAAAAACAAAGGTTGGTGGTATGGTCAGGCATAGGTGAGTCTAGAACAGGGGAGTCAGTAGTTCAATATTTCTGAAGCTTAAAGATCAAGGCAAGGAGGGAAGATGAGAGTGGGTGGGGGAATACCCCCATAGAGGCAGGAGAGGGGGGATAGGGAGGTTCCAAAGGGGAGATCTGGAAAGGGGGAAACATTTGAAATGTAAATAAAGTATCAAAATAAATAAATAAATAAATAAATAAATAAATAAGATCAAGTCAAGGGATGATAAGAGTGGAACCTGGTTCTTTTCTAAGTAACCCAGCATGGTCCTCTTGGCTGAATCATTTTAAAATATTTTTTATATTTTCATGTAGGAAGCATGAGGTCATTATGCTCACAGATAAGCATTAAGGAAACTAGGAGTTTTAAATACACGGGATTGTCTCTTTGACAGAAGAGATGTATACCTGTCTTCTACCTGGAAAACTAGAAATGGATGTAGCTAACAAACCTCTGCTCTCTGGAATGCTGGGCCACACCTGACTCTCACATATTTTTGTTTATCTGTGTTAAGCTTCATGGTACACATGGGATTGAGTTCATTATCATCAGGTGACTTATTCTAAATTGTGTTGTGTTTAAATATGCCTAAAATAAACTGCTCAGGGTCAGACTCAACACTAGCTACTGAGTCACATTGAGCAGGATTTCCTCCTTGCCTCATGTAGGTTATTACTCTTGCGGCTGTGGCATTTGCAGAGTCCACAACACTTTCAACCTTTTGTAAAACCTGATTTTACTAATCATATTCCTAGTGACTCTAGCAGGCTCTCTTTCTTTTTCCTTAACATAATTGTATTTGCTGGCATCTCTATGCCAAACACCTGACAATCTCCATGTAGTCTTCATGGGGTACCACGGAGTCTCACACTGGTTTATACAGCGTGTGTTCATTTCCTAAACTAGGTCAGAAATTCTTGAGCCTCAGATCCCTCTGATTATGTGTTTCTGTTTGTTTCAACATAGTATTATAATCTTATGTACAGTCTCCTCTGACATGTATTGGTCACTATTCTTTTATTCAAATTTTTCAGAAACTGATCAAAATTATCCTGGGCAATAGGTGAGAATTTAATGATATTAGGGAACATCATGTCTGAACAATGAGAAAGGCTGAGAAAGAAACGAGACAAAAGGCTAAGAGACTTCAAAGACTCTCTCTGTCCTCTCTCTCTCTCTCTCTCTCTCTCTCTCTCTCTCTCTCTTTTTCTGTGTGTGTGTGTGTGTGTGTCTTTCTCCTCTGTGTGTGTCTGTCTCCGTCTCACTCTTTTCCCCTTCTCTCGTGTATGATTCTGTGTCTGTATCCCTCTGTCCCTCTTGTCTCTCTTTCCCCAGTGTCTCCCTTTCTCCCCTTCTCTCTGCCTTCTCTTTTCTGTCCTATCCATTCACCCATTCGAGCCTTTTTCCTAATTTTCTTCTATCATTTCTGGCTCTTACTTCTAGGCTGTTCTCTTGGTTGAGCATTTTGAGCTCATACATCCTCCACCCTTTCTTTCTACATAGGACATTAATGGGCTCAGTTTGGTGCCCAGGAAGCCTCCCAAATCAATAGTGTGTATCTGAAGAGGGGTGGCTTTGTTTGCTGAGTCTATACAAATGCAGCAAAGTCCCCCCAATGAAAGATGGTTAAGTTAGGATACAAATATGGCAGGTCATTTAACTCTAAACCTCTAGGATTGATCTAAACCTGTTTCTCATTCATGACATCATCCTAGGAGATGGCTCCTCTTCACAGGATGCCCAGGAGACAGAGTAAGTAGGTTTCGGTGGGTACATGCAGTCTCTGTAACAAAAGACAGACTGTTCCTTAATAAAGAAGATGAAGGAAATGGGCTCCTGTTTTCCCAAAGGGTAAGGGTCTATTATGTTAGACCTAATACAGAAACTTACAGGAGAATCAGCAAGGAACAATTCATGAAAAACGTTCTACACAACTGCAGAAAAGATAGGAACAGAAAACAAAGTAGAATGTTTAATTGTTGGAAACTTCAAAGAAAACAAGAATCACAAAGGGTTAAGGATCTGCTTTGAGTTTCTCTCATGCCAAGGAGTCATTCTGAGTGATTTGACAAAACTGCAGACCAGACCGAGAGTTTTGCTTTCTTTGTAGGTTAGTTGAGTCAGTTTGGTTTTTGGTTGTTTGAGACAGAATCTTACTTTGTAATACACTCTGGCATCAAACTTGTAACCTTCCTACCTTGGCCTTCACAGTTCTGGGAATTTGGTGAGCCCGATTCAAATCAGTAGATCCTTGTGTTCCCCTCCACTGCCCTAAAGAAATATTTAGTGTATTGTGTGTATGTATATCTTCTCTGGAAGCATTTTTACTCCAGAAGACTTCAGTATACTGATAATATGTGATAATTTGTGATTGGCAAACCAGTACAAATTCAAGCTTACAGGTGGCACCCCACAGGATCTTCCTTTGCCACCAGACACCATAGCTGGCCTTTCCTCGCTTCCAACCCTACCCTCATCTTTTCAATTGAGCAGATATTCAAACAATGCATCCACTGTCCTTGTATATCTTGTTCAGTTATCTCAAGGTCAAAGAGAAGCTTCTGATTTTCACCAGCAGGTTTCCACAGTGCCTTGTATCCTGCCCCATTCCATGGTGCCTTTGCCTTTGCATCTGTTTCCATTCCCATGGTGCCTTTGCATCCTGTTCCCACTCCCATGGTGCTTTGCATCCTGTTCCTGTTCCCATAGTGCCTTTGAATCCTGCCCCATTCCTATGGTGCCTTTCTATTCTGTTCCCATTCCTATTGTCCCTTTGCATCCTGTTCTTATTTCCATTATGTCTTCGCATTTTGTTCCCATTTCTATGATGTCATTGTATCATGTTCCCCTACTCTCCCATCACCAAATGGAAGAGAAACTGGCAGGAATTCTACCACCATCCAGGCCAGTTGGTGCAGCTTCCTGTTTCACCTTTCCTTTCTTATGTACCCATCTAAAAGTAATTGAAAAACTATTCTTTAAAAGGAGACAAAGTAAACAGATTAAACATGGCAGGTGCTAAAAATCAAAGGACAGATTTATTACATACAATGACAGCTTCAAGGAAGTTATATCAAATATAAATGGATATAAATATTTGTAACATAGAAATTTTCAACACAAACTTTTAATCTCACAGAGGCATCCCAAATCATAAGTTTCTAAGGCCTAATTTATCTTGAGGCCCTTAGAAATTGACCCCACCTTATGATGGGGCACAACCAGTATCAAACAGAATTTCTCCTGTAACCCTCTACGTTCCCCACAATAGCTTTCTAAAGGCACACTATTCACTTGCCTCTTCTGATTGGAAACACTGACACATGGTACAGGTAGAGTGAAGCTCTAGTCACATGACAAAGCTGCAGAGAGAGCTCAGGTAATGTCACTCAGGACTCCACCCCTGTTGCCTATCTCAGCATGCAGCCATTCAGCTGCCTGTGTTTTCCATAATGTCTCTCAGAGGATTTAAATTATTGCTGGGTTTTGCTTTCTTGGGTGGATGGGGAGAATTCAGGTGAAGCACCAGTAAAATGCAAGAAGCTAAGCATTATTGGTATAACAAATAGAGAGTGTTTTGTTCCAGTCGAAAGAGCTCCGATATTTCATCCCAAAGTCATCTTCCGGGGAAACCGAAATGTAAGGAGTCTGACACACGCTGAATAAGATTTAGTAGCACATTTCCAGAGTATGCACAGAGCCTGTGTTTTGCTGATTCCGCACTTCCTCTTTAACCTGAGGTCTACCTGGTCAGATACCTACAGTGCCTCATGCTGGTGAACATTCTGGGGTGTATTTAATGGAGCACACGACTCTTATTATTTATTACTTCCCCTCTTCAGATGCTTGAGTTCACAAAATAGGATCCTTGGGCACAGCCTGCTTTCTCTTTTACAATCTGTGCAAAAATAGTTTCCAACATACTTTTTATATAAGAAAAATGGAAGAAAAAATTCACCATGTTTTTAATAAACTGTCTTTTATTAATCTTTGACAATTTCCTCCATATGAACAATATTTTGATCATGTCACTCCCAAGCCCATACCCCTTCCTCTAGGGACTCTCAATGTCCCCTTTCCCCTTTTTGTCCCTTTCTTGCGTTTTGTAACTCACCAACTTCAGTTGGCCTGTGTTGGAATCTTGTCAACTTGATTCCATGCAGGTCTTATGAAATGAACAAATTTTACTGATAATAGCTACTTTAATATGTTCATACATGATTCTTTACGCTTCTATTTTCTATTTCTGAATTTTCTGCCCAGCTGTTCAGAATACCTTTTTACCAAGAGAGTTAAAATCTAAGGAGGTAAATAGGATTCCACTGTCTTTGTCACTTACAGAAGGCAAGTCAGAGCCCTAAAGGGGCAGGTGGGGAGCCTTTCAAATCTTTTTGTGACCTTCTGAGGCAGCATGGTAGCATGGTGAACCTAAGTGCCGTGGATTGAATCCTCCATAGGTACTCATTTGATTTGATGTTGACTGGTTACATCCTGTCATAGTAATTCATATTTCTCATTTTTCAACTGTAAATTGGCACATATAATCAACATGCCTATTTACAGTGTTACATGAATTATAAGGACTAAAGTAATATAAAACTAATTGACAATAATGTATGGAACATGCTGCTAGCTTAATAAATAGTGAGTACTATTTTGCCAAAATCCAGTTAGGAAGAAAAAAGCCACTCTAGGCTTCCTACCACTTCTGATCTGGAGGGGCATCAGAACAATCATCAAGACAAGATTGCCTTGCAGAACCTAAAAGCTCGAGCCATGGAAGAGCTACCACAGAAACTTCCCAGGCAGAAGAAAAGGGAAGCCCTGACTTCCTCTTCTTCCCACCATCCTTTCTTTTGCTGGTGTTACTCACTGGCCAAACCCCTTCTCAAGATTAAAAGGCAAAGGAGCCTGGGAAATGTAGTTCTCTGCCCTATAGAGCAGGGTACAAAGGGACAGGAATGGTATTCAGAATGAGTGGGCAAGTGATTAAGGGAGCCATTTGTATTGCTTACAAAGGAAAACCTTTTAAAACTCTGTGTTTGTAGTAGTCTTAACCAGATAGCATGTTCACACTGTCACCTGTTTAACCTCCTAAGTAAATCGGAGGAAGACATAGGTTTACATTTTGGGTCCAGCAACTATCCTCCACAGAATGGGAGTCTTCCATTCCTATCAGGAGTGAGCCTTTGATTCACTTTGACATGAACCAATAAGCACTGACTTATCCTGGGAGCGTGTTCATAGCGTGTTTCTAATTCCTCCCTGTGCCCTCCCCTGCACACTGAGCAGTCGCTGGCCCATGCACTTAGACTCTCCATACCTCCATAGGTGTGAAATGATATGCTAATACCCAGCCTACCCTGGAGCCCAGTTCTTCTAAGAAACACCCTAGGAACAGGGAAGCACTTTACTCAAATGACTTGACACTACTTTTTGATTCCTGGTCTAGTGTTCTTCTTTGCCACCTTATGACACTCCTCTCCCAGGGACAGCTTAATCAGTCTCAAAGGTTAAAAAGCACCATGAGCATATGTGCCAAAAAACAGCCACCAAATACAATGACTTTTCCTGAGTTTTAGCTGTGATCTATAACCAGATCAGCTTTAGGCCATTGTGATACTGAAAACAAATTGGTCACATGTTAGCACTCTCAGACAGGCCTGACCTCACAAACAGAGTCATGTTTGGGATCATTTTTTAAAATAAATAAATAAATAAATAAATAAATAAATAAATTGCTTATATTTTCTTTAAAAAGTAAAATAAAGGTGCTTATATTTTCTAAAAATAAAATAAAAATACATTCATTGTCTTAAGAGCACATTTAAATACACTGTAGCATGCAAGCTGAACAGCTGGACAACTTTAAGAGAGACTCCTACACAGCTTGCCCTTATGGATTGTGTGCTGGTGGTAGACATTGCACAGGGAGGTTTGGGGTATCATCTTCTCATTGCATTCTTCACAACGAATAAGATTACTGGGGCTCATATACCCAGGGCACTTGCAGCCTGTAGGTAGCAGAGTTCAAAGTCAAGCCAAATGCAGATCTGCTGACCACTTTCCACTACTCAGTCCTGCCTCCCACAGTAATGTGTATATCCTCATTTCCTTTCCTGCTACTCTAAACACTCAGCAGTTCATGTGACCCACAGGTAGAACAAGTTCCAAGTAGATTTTTGTCACTGAGAGCACCTGGTGTAATAGTGGTGGTACCCGTCTTTAAGCCTACCACTAGGAAGGCAGAAGTAGGCTTATCTCTGTGAATTCAAGACCAACCTGGTCTATACAGACAGGGCTATGTAGAGAGATCAGTGTGTGTGTGTGTGTGTGTGAGAGAGAGAGAGAGAGAGAGAGAGAGAGAGAGAGAGAGAGAGAAAGAGAGAACTGGTGAGAACACTACCTTCAGATTTCTGTTGGCAAGGTGTGTGCTTAAGCCTCAACCCCATCAGCTATTCTTAGAAATGCATCATCCCATTCCCACAAAGGTCAATTCCATCACCTGCTCCCAGGCAACTGCTGAGCACAGCAGGGACAGTAGCCAGAGCTTCTCCTCTATCCTCCTGAAGACAAGAAAGAAGACAAAGCACCTTCCAAGGAATTTACAGTGCATGTCAGGATACTGCACAGCATTTGCAAAAATAGAACAGCACCTGTCAATCAAGAAAGAAGGAACCAAGAACACACTAAGGCTCATGACCTTGTGCCCCAGGGATGCTTTAGCTGAGAGTTACCACCCTTACTAAATGAAAGGTTTGCATCTCCCCTCCATAACCAGTCTATTCTATAGGAAAGAGTTGCCTCAGAGTGTCTCCTCTAGGAAGAAGAATTCGTCCAGGAGACACAAGGTGCAGCTGTATATAGTAATGCCCCCCCCATCTTCGCTGACTGTATCTATCCATTTGGCAATCTCTGCCATGTGATACTTTTCCCTAGACTGCAGCGCCTTTCACACTGAGTTATCCGTGTCTATCTTCTTGGTAGAAAATGAGCTCCTCGAGGCTAGAGAGCATGAAAGTTTTAATAAGGGCCCAGCGAAGTTCCTAGCACACACTAAGTGCTCAATAAATTTCTAATGAATAAGCAAATGAGTGAGATTTCAAAGGAAAGGGGGAACAGCCAAGCCATTAAAAATCACGGATAACCCAATGGGGATAAAACTAGAAAGCAAAGACTTAAGACAAAGGCAGGATACAGAGAGGTGTGGGAAAACTCTCCAGGAATTTAAATGAGGAGACCACTTAGGGAGTTAGGGAGAAAGAAGATATTTTAAATGAAGTCTTATAGGAAATGATACCTAAGAATCAAGACCATTCTAGCAACCCACAAAGACACTCTGGACTTGAGTCCTACCAAATTCACTCCTCCACACCAGTTCTCTCTCTCTCGCTCTCTCTCTCTCTCTCTCTCTATCTATCTCTCTAACAAAGAGATCTCTCTACATAGCCCTGGCTGTCTGTGTAGACCAGAACTCACAGAGCTACCAGCTACACTCTCAAACTCACCATGGATGTCTACTTTCAGCTATTCACACAGAATGATCTCCCTCCTATCCGTCACATCTTTGCCTAACTGTTCCCTGCAGTAGTGGCTAGAACCTTCCTGTGTGAGACTGCCACCAGTGGTAGTGGTGTCTACTCACACATACTAGGCAAGGGCACTACCACTGAGCTACACTCTCAGCCCTGTTTTTTAATAACCACATGCATCTATCATACGCAACTTTTCAGACTAATTGTCAAGCCCAAGTTTTATTTCAAATTTACCACAAGGGAAAACTCTCCTGAGAGGAAACTGATTCCAAGATCTATTTCTTGTTCGACGTGTTTCTAGAAGGAAGGGTTAGATAACATTGTTAGAACAGGGCCAATAAAGGTATGTCTGGTTGAAAGTTATTAGGCTTGTCACAAGGCAGACGATGAGCTGGGCAGATAAATCTAACAGCCCAAATGGAGATCTCAATCTCATTCAAGTCCAAAGACATAACTAGCATGTTTGGCACTTAGAGCAGGCCATTTTTCTCTCTCCCCCCTTCTTACAACAGGATTAGTTTTAGGAATAGTCATGTAATTAATAATAATGATAGCCAAAAAAGAGTCAGAAACAGTGAAATTTTTCTTGAGTTGACTCGATGTTCATTGCATGCCAGGAATAAAATTTCACACTGAAAAAAAGAAGTAAAGAGGCATTATAACACAGGAAAGGCACGACAGAGATGGGCTGGTTTTCCTTTAATGGATTTTGGTTTAAATTTTCAATTAATGAATTAATTCTCAAGTTTTGTTTGAATAGAGGTGAAATATACCTACATACTGTTTGCCTCAGAAGGAATAGAATTTCAATTTAATGTCAATTAAATGTCTAATTATTAAAGTATTAAATGCCAGCAAAATAAATTTCTATTCTAAAAAAAATCATTCTGAGTTGAACAAATATTTCATGTGTGGACCAAGAGGTCCACTTGCCAAACAAAAGTGGGATATTTTATAATCCTAACTCTGTTTTGTTATTGTACATTGAAAACAGAAGTGAATGAATAAAAGACTGGTGATCATAAAGATGCCATGTGGAATGACAAAATTTGTTTAGTTTGTTTCAACTTCTGTCTCTGCCATCACTTCTTTTTACGTCATGTCAAACCTGTTAGCACATAATTGACCCTCAGGTTAGAGATAGGCTTTGTTCCTCAAGCAGTGTTTTTGAGTTTATTCACTGGCAGAAGGACCATAACTAAGGATTATCTGACTTAGTTTTCATGTGGAACACAATGTTTGTTTCACAATAAATATTAAAATATGCTAATGTGAAGCCTATGCATATGCAAAAACACAGTAGTAACCTTAAAATTTAGCTCAACAAAAGATTTTCTTTAAAAACGGTACTTTTTTTCAATGTAATCCTTTCAAAGGGCCAGCACTTGGTGGAAATCACACAACACTGCTTGTCCCTGGCTGCCTTACTGTTCTTAACTCCCTCCAGACCATGCAGCCTTCCTTGCTTGCACCGGAATAGGCTTCAACTGTCCTACTGTCTGATCTATCTATCTCATGAGTGACTTCACAGAACGCTCCTGAAACATCTTTTCAAGAATCTAAACAATTCTATTTGAAATCATGATCTTTTTCATACACTCTATCATTGACTTAATTACTTCAAGGACATGGGACAAGGACAGGTGTCTATTTCACTCATGGTTGGATCTTAAACATCTAGATCCGTGTCTTATGGAGGTGCTTGCAGTTGTGTTCAATGACGAGCTCTCTACCAATTTGAAGCTATTGTCATTCTATGGTGAGAGGCTAATCTATGTTACTAGCCCTTTTCCAGAGCAGTGCTGGGAACATTACAAACTGCTTCCTCAGACAGATTATCATAATTATGAACGTGTCCCCAATGCACATTCCCCCATGTAGTGTCTCTTCCCAGAGTCATGGGATTATACCATCAGATTCTCCAGACATGTTCCATGAGTTCTAGGGACCACTGAGAGTGATCTTTAATAGGAAAACTGCTTGGGAATTTGTTTTTACTGTGACAATTTTCAGAGGTTATCTTGGGTTGTCATAGTGATTTTCAAATATTGTATTATATGTGGTATTTTCCAATTTACTTGGCTGTAATTATAAGAACTTATGAGAAATGCTGTACAGTAAATAGAGTGGTCTCATGATCTCCTAGCAAGCTTTAATCTGAACACAACTGTATAGGCATGCCTACCTTGTGACTCCTAGACTACATTTAGAATGATATCTGCTGTATGGTCAGCCCTCTGTAAGTATGGACTGCTAGTCATATAATTTTGTCTGTGAATGCCTTAATTTGTAAGTCTAGTATCTTTCTTATTCTATTTTAAAAATAGGGCAAGTACAAAGGAAAAAAAGATCTTACTTAACTCACCTAAATATAATATCAGTGAGCTAACCATCAGAAATACTAAGGCAATGAAAATTATATGTAATAAAATATAGTTTTCCCCATGTTTAACACAACACTTTATAATCAGGTTTATCACCAAAGAGAAAGTGATACATCGTGAGAATCAGCAGGACCTATCTTCTCTGGAGAACCAATTGTGCTTCAAGATTCTGGGATTTAAAGAGCCAAAGAGCTCTAATAGAAACCCAACATAAGGCATGAGATGTTGGCCAGGGTTTTCCAAGAGACTTCCAAAACATTACAGGTTATTGCTATTGCCCTTGGTTGTTGCCCAGAGGTAGAAGGTAAGTGACTATTGCTGAAGCCACCACACATTTCAGACACGGGATCTATTCACTGAGTCTGAACTGACCTGAATGCCTCCTCCCTGAGGACTAACTTTCATGACACAAAAAAACAACATGCATGGGAAGCAACCAACAGACCTACTCAGTTATGATGCATATGAACCACAACAATGACCAACATGACACCATAATCCTGAAATAGTGGCACACATACCTTGGCAATAACTGACAACTCTTTAGTTGGACTTAAGACCCATTCAACAAGAGGGAAATCATGCCTGGAAACCTAGCCAATTGCCTAGAGTTAGTGAAATCATGGATCTTGGAGAAGACCTACAACCACCACTTGACTAGACCAGCACAATCCCTAACTACATTCCAGATGTTCATCCCTACACCCATAGGTGAGTGTAGACCTCACACTTTATCAAGGGAACTCCTCTTTGCAACAAACGGTGTCCATTACAGAAAATCACAAGAAGTTGAAATGCAGAGTTGTGGACCCAGTTCCAATATCTATAAAACAACACCTAAAGCACAGGAAATAGGAGTTGGAAAGATTGTAAGAACTAGAGGACCAAGGAATTCACTGTGAAATTGTAGTTACTAGTAATGTCAGAAGCTCCATTCATAAAGTCTCACCAAAATGACTGCCTATTCATGAGCTGAACAGGGACAAAATCAATAGACATGCTAAAGTTGAAGCATGGCAGAGAATGACACACAAGACCTCAACCCTACACAAAGAACTACAAGCAACTAAGGGAAGCTGAAAGTGGGCAAAATCGTCTTCCCCAGGAAGAGCACACCAACTGATTATCTGATACCTAATGGTCAGCCCTGGAATCATATATACAAGTAGAATTATGCAGACTGAACAAATTATATTTAGAAATGTGTATGTATATACATATATTCATGTAACAACAACTGAGAAAAGACACCATTAACTTGAAAGAAAGGGTATAGGGTAGAGTTGGAGGAAGGAAAGAAAAGCAGAAAATGGTATGCTCTATTATAATATCAAAAAAAAGAAAAAATTAAATAATCATCAACTAACATAAGCAATATATTTATATTCCAAATAGAATTTTAGAGGAAAATATAAACTCATCTTCTTATGGGAAATAACTGCAACAAAGCCATGGAGCCATGAGCTGTCCCCTCCTCCTCTGACAGGAGAGGCCATGGATAGACACCTCTGAAGCACCATCCAGAATTATGAGAAAGAAGCAAAAGGAAAGAGCTGTGCCAGCCAATATCATTCATGACTCAAATATATTTTAATCTCATTCTTTTCACACTCTGAGAATGTGATTGTTTTGTCAAAGAGTATAGCTCTTCAGGTAATATAAAGATTTTATAGCCATTGCAGTTTTAATAAGCAAAAGGCTTGCTACACTGAACTAGGTTCAACCTGAACCACTGTACAATTTAATTCTACATAATATTCCTCTGTTTAAAGTGCATGTAATTGCCAATTTATAGAGTCCCCAACACCAAGGGTTAGTCAAATGGAGCTCTGCAAACAAACACAGTACGGAAAGCTTTCTGCCTAAGTGCCATGAGCCAAGAACGAATGAAACTAATCATTAATCAATCACGAATCTAATTCATTTCAAGGGCTTCTTTCAGCTACACAATTATTCAATGAGCAGAATTGAATCCACCTGCATGTGTATTTCTCTAGCTCTTAGCACCATAAAATTTCTTTTAAAAAAAAAAAATTAAATCTTTGGATACTAAAGAGAGTATGTAAAATTAAATTGACATTATCTCAAAATGAGATTAGATTGTTATTTCTTCCTCTTATATAAATATGTTCCCGATGGAGAGCTGATCTTAAACGAGTGAGATCTCTCTGATGCTTTCTGCTTGAAAATGGTTTTACTTACTGGACAACCACACACCACCACCATGTGGGTACGTGCACCAGTTAAAGCAATGGTTCCCAATCTTCCTAATGCTAAGAGACCCTTTAATGCTGTTCCTCATGTTGTTCTGACCCCATCCATAAAGTTATTTACTTTATAACTGTAATTTTCTACTGATGTGAATCATGGTGTAAATATCCGTGTCTTCTGATGGTCTTGTGTCCGCTGTGAAAGGGTCATTCTATCCAAAGGGGTCACAACACATAGGTTGAAAATCACTGAGCTCAAGTGTTGCCTGGTAAAACTCATTCTGTAACTTTCTACTTCCTATCAAACCTGCAATTATTTAAATGTATTTTCCAAAGATCAGTCCACCTGTTTCCACTGATCAGAAGAAAACTTTTAACACTCATGCTGGAGGACAGGAAATCAGACCTGGAAAGAGAAAGATATGTGAGCTTTATAACGTTCTATTTGTTTCACTATTAAAGTAATTACGGCATAGTGACAGCAATAGTGAGTTGCAGATGATTCATTTACTTGTGATTTTTGATAATTTGGAAATTTCTAAAGGTTAACTGTTTGAAATCATATTACTTTTTCATTTAAATAAACAAAACTTCCTCTTTTAAGTCAAGAAAAAAATGTGAAGGTCCTAGAAAGGAATGCAGCTGGCAGCTGGCTGCTGGTACCTCCTCTTCGATTTGCTGTCTTCCAAGGACCCTGGCCAGGCATACTCCCCTATCTAACCTCCCAGACCTGTTGGCTGTAGTACATGAACAGGGCCTGAATTACAATCTCCTGATGCCTTCAATATGAAGAGTCCACAGGAATTTCATATGCTAAGGTCTCTGCCCCATGGAGGGAGTGCTGAAACTTTGGAGGTGGGTCCTAGCTGGAACAGGGGGAAGACTGAAATCAGTTCACTAAGATCTCCTTAGTGTCCCTTACTCTCTCCTGTCCACAGTGCAATAGGTCAAGAGATTTCTACACATGTCTCCATTGTCAAGAAATATGCCCAAGTACATGGACTATGTGACCATTGACCAAAACCTTTAGAAGTCATGAGCCAAAATAAGTCTTGCCTCCTCTAAGATGTTTCTTCCTTGTAGGGAGTGATTGAAGTCCTAAGTAGATCAAGTCCTAAGTAAATATGCATTGTTGACACAGCCATGTTCATGTCAATAACCAAAGACTCAGATCCATGGGAAACTGGCTTTGCCTTCCTTTAATCCAAGAATAGGTATTTACCCATGATTGATCAGTGTGTGCAAAAACTAGCCATCTTGTGTGCCGCTTCCTCCTCCAAGATGCTTATAGCCTGAGCCTGCTTCCATGCCGACACCTCATACTGGGACTACCTAACTTCTCCCCCTGAAAACTTTGGAGGTGGACCCTAGCTGGAGGAAGTGGGTCACTGAAAACAGATATATAAAATGTGCTAAGGTTCTGGGTTGTTGGCATAGTTGGTGTGGCTCCATCAGAATGCACACTGTCCAGCTAGCCCTGGCTCCTTTGTATTCAGGTGTCTGTCATTTCTTTACTGTCTGTCATTTCTTCACTCCCTCACCACCTCTCTTTAGGGTTCCGGGACCAAACCATGAGGAACATGACACTGCTGTATTTTGTCACGGTGTTCAGGGAAGTCACTAATATGAGTCTTGAAACCCCTAAGGGGGCTTTGTGGTATTCCTTCATCCAAGTTACCTCCTCCATGACATAACTAGGAAGAGAAGAACTTTTCTGAAACCCCAAGCTGTGGATGTGCATGCCTTGAATAAGACCCCTCCTGTTAGATCACTGGGTGTGAGGAGGTGGTGATATATAAAGAAGTCACAGTTGAATGACACAGTAGGGTGACTACAGTTGATAAGGAGGCAACCCTAGGCTTCAAAAAACAGGTTTTTTTTATAAAAAAAAAAAAAAAAGAGAGAGAGAGAGACATGGTCATAAGGGCTGCCCAATTGGAGTTAAGAGCTACCCAGATGGAGCATAGCAAATTATACTTTGGGGTTATTGATGGGGAAGTGGGTCCTAGCAGTTTAGATGTCTGCCCAGCTCTAATGCCGATTAAGACTTATTATAAATATAAAGACTTATTATAAATATTGTAAAGGTTGTGTTTCTTTTATCTGGGAGCTGAACGGTAAAAGGTGGGGTAGAAACCCCTGACTGAGATTAAATAATTACTACAACACAAAGCTCTGGATCTAGGCCTGGATGGTAGTTAGCTTTGTCGGCTCTCCTGCACCTACATCACCAGGGCCTGCTCTCCAGCACTGCCTTAGCTAACTCACTCAAATGCCCCCAATGACAAGGGGCAGGGCCAGCTCTCCTGCCTTCATCCCTCTGAGCTGATGCATCCATACCCATACCATCAAGGCCAGCTCTCCTCTGGTGTCCAGGGGAGCCACTAAGGCCACTCTTCCTACTTTCATAATCTGGGTCAATCCTATCACTTGCCACAGGATGGGGAGGGACATTTCTCCTGTGCCACCACTCACCACACAGCAGAGGATGGGTAGACCCACTCTTCAGCACTCACACCCTTGTGGTTGGCTCATACAAGCCCCAGCTACCAGATAAACCACAGCTCATATAAGGACCAGCTCTGGTAAGGTGCTGGGCACACTCTCCCAAGTGCTACAGCCAGTGAGGGGTGGGGCCAGCTCTGAGAGTCCCTTGGACATCAGGATGGTTCCAGACAGCATCCCAGACCAAGAACATTCACATGAAGTTTGGTGGTAACATGGGCCAAGGACATCAACACAAACCCCTCATGCTGCATGGCCACAGACCTAGACATGGCCCTCGGCAGCAGCACAGGCCAGACAGACTTCACCATGGCCTCAGGTGGAAGCCACGGCTCCTCACATCAGGCTGTTCCTTACCACCCTCAGGTCTCCAGTTCCAGCTTGCTTCATAGTGCTTAAACCGTTCTGTGTCTCTTTCTCTCCCGTCTCCACCTTGTAGTTGCACATCATAGTGGCACCCACCCGGACTCCTGGTGTCTTCTGCCTAGAGATGTCTTGTGGCAGCAGGCAAGCCCCTTGCATTTTGGATATTTTCACCACAAAGAATTGACAAAAGTTTGAACATGTAGCAAAACATCACATAGTCTCCCATAACTTTGTACATTTACTATATTTTCAGTTAAGAAATAAATTTTTAAAGGTTAAAGTGTCTGCCATCATTCCCAGTATGAATTTGTTTCTTTTTAAAAGTGAATAAATAAAAATCTAAACAAGAATGTTCTCTCGAGAAATGAAACCCCTTCATAGAAAGCAGGAAAGTCTTCATTTCCAAAATAGCAAGCCTAAGCCTGGGTTCATCCAACAAAATGGACTTTTGAAGACCCTACTGGATCTGTTGAACAGCACCCTGGAAATGATGGTCAACACAAGATGAAGATCTATCCTTGGTCTCTATATGTTCACAGGAAGGAAACAGGCAAAGAACCACATTTAAATGTGTTATTAGCTGCTGTTTTCTAAGGTGGTGAGGACTGTCAAATGTAGCAGCAGGCAAGGGAGCTCAGGGGTTGCTTCACTGCAGAGGCAGAGTCGGCATGTGGAAGGAAGAAACAGTGTGGGCTATATAGATATCTAGGGATAAAAACATTAGAGGAAAGGAAAGAAAAGGCAGCTGCAGCTGCAGGTGGGAGCAGGGAGAGTGCTCAGAGGAGAGGTTGGAAGTGAGTGAGCTAGAGAACCTGACCACGCAAATGACAGAAAGAGAGGTCAGCACTGGGCCATGAAGAGGAGCCCTGCGGGAAGCATGGTTGCACAGGGAATTCTAGTGATCAGCTCTGACCTCTGCAGGAATCCAAGTGTAGTCACAGTACTGGCGGCATCATTTTCACCTGGCTGGAAATACAGATCCTGGGACCTCATCACCAACCTCCTGAGACAGAATAGGGAAGGGGCTATACATCCACATGATTTGTACTTTTACATTCATGGGGAGTAAACAGAAATATCCCGAGTTATAAAGATATGCATGTGATCAGTTTTAGCTGCAAAATTTTTGAACTGAAAATTCAATCCTTCCTCTTGCAAAGAGTCTAATACTGAGTTCATTGCTCCATCTGTCCAGGCTTCAGTTTCCTCATGGGTAAGGTGGGTAAATCCGGCTCTGCTCCTTTTCACCAAGACTGCTGCTGGTAAACACTGAAAAATAAAATCTGGTGTAGTGTACTGGTCTGGGGCTGTGTGTAGTGACTCATACTATACCCCCAGCACTTGGAAGGCTGGGGCAGGAGATTTGCTCTAAGTGTGGGGCCAGCCCTGCCTGTAAAGTAAGCTCCAAGACAACTTAGTTTACAGAGTGAGACCCTATCTCAGAAGTATAAATAAAATAAGATCTGATAGTAAATACTAGAAAAATGTGGCTGCCAATATCTTGACAGATAGGAGTTTTTACTACCAGGAGCATGAGCCCCAAGCCCATCACCCTCAGAGATGTGTATGTTTCTCCCCCGATGTGATTGGGCTCATTAAGACGTGCACATGAAAAGCTCGCCATGAGTCTGGGCTGGTTTTGTTACATTTGGCACATAGCCTCAGCATCTGAGACTGCAGCTGGTTTGGTGCTGCCGAGGTATATATGGTACCTGTCCTCATTTTGGCAGCCAAGACCCTCTCCACTAAGCATTTCAGACTTGGATAATGGGCCAACAGAGAGAGTTGTGATACTTAGCCCAGAACACCGCTATCACTCTTTCTGCCCCAAAGTATTTGTTAAGCTTAATACAAAGCAATACCTCATTGCTGTGACTCAGGATAAGCAGTTAGTTGGGTTTGGAATCAAAAAAGCAGAATTTAGGTCCCCAAGTTTACTTCTTATACATAACAACCCAAGATCTCATATCACTACCCCAAACCTGTCTCTATCCAGCACCCAAGTTGGTATGCGGTTAACTGAGATGATAGATGTAAATCTTCTTTAACAATAAAACACACAGAAGGGACCAGTTCCTCTGTCGGCCACTAAACAGTCAAGAAATATTTACCAAGCGCACAATGAACCTGGCTCTAAGCCAAGCTGGTATGTAAGTGTAAACCACAGGACAGAATTCCATTCCAAGTGATATATATTCCAGTAGGAAAAAGGGGAACAGACAGAATGAGTAAATGAATAATACATGCAGATTGGTAAGTGCTTTAAAGAAAAAATAGGAGGTGAACTGCTGAAAAGTAACCCAAAAAATAGCCAAGGAGGATGACCTCTCTGAGAAGGTGTACCTGCCCGAATACCCAAGAGAGGTGTAGCCTTCCCTGCATGTCCCGTGTCCATGCCGATGATCTGACCAGTCTCAGATATTTAGCCCAGAATTGTGGTAGGCTTCCTTGTCTCTATCATGCTGTGCCACTGTGAGCATCATTGTTAATCATCACGCTTTGGCTAGCTCATTCAGGAGCACAAACTCAAGTCAAGTTACTTAGTATCTAGAGAGTTCACAGCTGAACGGACTCTTCTGTCAACCCTAGAATCCAGCAACTTTCCCAGAACGCAGGTCGAGACCACACACTCTACAGACTAGAGACAACCCCCATGTGTTCTCTGTTCTTGTCAGCACAGCTCAGCACTATCACATTGATTTTATCATTGGCTTCCATGGGCTGAGCGCCTACTATAGAACTAACGAGGGCTCTTTTGTTCTTGTGTTTTCCAGTACTGGGAATTGAAGCCGGGACATTGGGCTTGTAACCACTTAGTTACATCACCCAGCTACAACTTTATTTAAACTCATTATGAATCTAAGCTAGGTTCTAACTTGTGTGACCCTATTACTAGACCTCCCAGTGCTGAGATTACAGGTTTGCTCCACTACACCAGGCAGCTCAGTTGTGAAGATGTAAGAAGAATAAATACTATCTTACAAAATAAATGGCTACAGCACTCCCACACTGTAGAGGAAGGATGGGATTGATGGCAGGACATATGGATCTTGGAGTGGAGTTGGATTTCTGCAGAGATGAATTCCAGAGCCTAATGGGAAATGGAAGTATTATATTAGCTACATGATTAAATAAGAGAAGTTTTCATTTTCCTGTAATTATATATAGATAGATATAGATATAGATAGATATGCATATATAGATATATACGTATGAATATATATTATAGAGATAGAGGTAGAGATAGAGATAGAGATAGAGAGTGAGGGTTAAGTAAACTGGAAACAGGAGGTTCTAAGAGATGGGGAAAGGGACTATGGGAGTGAGCTCCAAAGGAGGACTGCCTGCCTGAGTTCAAGGAACAAGATGTAAATGGAAATTCCCTGAAGACAGAATGGAGAATGAGGTTGAATACAATAAAAACTCAGATTTTATTTTAAATGCACATTCTATTCTATGTGTCCATTTTTTAAACCATCAGCAAAGTCTGTTGTTTACAACAACCCTGGGCTGTCTTGGGGAGTGATGGAAAATGGAACCAGATCTTCAGTAGAAGCTACAGAAGACAAGGTGGAAAATGAGTTTCTGGCAGATCTAGAGTTGAAAACAAGAGATAACAAAGCGTATGTGAGTCCTTCAATGTCAGACCAGAGAATCCCTGGGGGTCCAAGTTATTTTGTTTGCTTTAAAGTGAAGGTTGGTCTCAGATAACCAGAGGATGTGAAAATAATATTCCTTCACCACACAACTCCAGCAGGGACATTTGGATACAAGATGATAGCCTAGGTCCGAGAAGACGGCCAGGTAAACTGAGAAAATAAGTCAGTCAGTGAAGTTCTTGGTGTGTAGGCACAAAGACCTAAAAATCAGATCCTGGCCGTGACTTTAAAAGCCAGTGATGGTGTGGAAGTGTGGTGATGTGTCCCAAAAACCCTGACACTGGAAAGGTGGGGAAAGAAGGCTCTGTGGAGCTTGCTGGGCAGCTAGTCCTTCCCAGTCAGTAGAGACTGCCTCAAAAAAAAAAATGAAAAGCAATCAAGGAAGATATCTGACAGTGGCCTCCAGCTTCCACAGGTATATATGCACATTCCTATCAGACACACACTCACACACACACACACACACACACACATGACCTTGTATAGGACATTAAAATTACAGGTACATTATCTAATTTACTCTTCACAACATCTGAGATGAAAGACATTGTTTTCCTTATCTTAAAGATGAATCCTATATCCGCATAATTAAATTTCTAATAATCACTGTTGAAATTCAATTCATTCCGATCCCCAAGTCACACTAGTGCCATTCATCATCTGCCTTCTAGGAAGCCGTGGATGCCAGCAGGTGTCACACAGACAGTGCTGGGTCTTCTCTTAGTAACTATTCTTCTAGCTAAATTACAGGAATGAGAACTCAGAAACTTTGAAGGACCTCAAATCTTGAACTTTTGCACTGGCCTAACTAGCAAAAAGGAAACAAATAGACAAACAAAAATAGCCAGGAGTGTGAATGGGTTTAAAATGGAGGAGAATTGTAGACCATGAAACACCCCACTTTGCTCCTGTCTTATGCAAAAGCTAAGCATTTCAGGTATATACCACAGCTTTCTTAGGCATGTGCCTGCTTCCCTTGCCCTTAGGAACATTAGAAATGCAACCCACTTAAAGTATCTGCAAGGTTTTCCACTGATCGGATCCAGTCAACCTTCAGCACAAGAGGAGTCCTGGAAGCAAATGGAGTCTTATTTTCCTGGAGCTTTCCCACCTCGTCTGTCATCTTCGTCTCTCGCCAATAACATCTTTGATAGCTTTCATCCTGCTCACAGCCGGCTCTGTGCACTGTCACCCTCACCCCTCCATACGTTTCCATTTTCACATTTATGCCTTTATTTCCATTCAGTCCTGAGACCCTTCTCAGTGTGACTCAGCTTCAGTCAGGACAGACATTGCTCTGTTTCTGATGCTGTAAGTCCAGTGGAAGTGGAGGAGCTCTGGACAACTGTTCTGTGGCTTGCCATGCTAGTTAACAGAGAAAGATATTGGGAAGGTGACCGTTGATTTGATAAATAAGTACCACCATGTTCCAGAGTGTTGACTCTGATGGATTCTGTAACAGCAGGATCCAGTGAGGACTACCCCAGCTTCACTTGGGATCTAGAAGAATCTTCACTAAAGAGTAATATATGGGTTTGTTTGTCACTGAAAGGAAACATCTATGTCCATCCCCTTTGGCTCACAGAATTCTTAGCTACTTAGATAGATGAGCTTCCAGATTATGCATAAACACTGATGCCCATATTCTGGAAAAAAAACTGTCTTATACAAGTCAAGTTTCCCTGACTAAAATTTTTGACATAAAAAGGAAGTAAAGAAGAAAAATGGGAGGATTTTTTGGTGTTATTTTTGTTTCAGATGTTACAGACATCTACTATAATAATTCAAGCTATGAATCCCCCCTGTAGCATGATGACATTTCTGCAGGAACCTTGGTCATCTGTACAGATCGTTGTTATTTTAGTTCAAGTTTAAAGCAGATTCATTTCATCCCTTCTCCCACTGTATTCTCCATTGGCCTCTTTAAAGAAGTTGCATAGTAATCCAGAAAGAAAGCTTAGTGGGCAAAATGCTTTCCATGCAACCATGAGAACCTCTACATTCAATCCCCCAAACACATATTCAAAAACCAGCCTTGTGCACTTCTTATAATCTGAGCTCTGAGGAAGTAGAGACAGGTGTATTCCTGGGCTTCCTATCCAGCCAGCCTAGACAACTTTGCAAGTTTCAGCCCAAGAAAACAGAACAACACCTGAGGAAGAGCACCGTAGGTTGTCCTCTGCCGTGCACCATGCACACACACACACATACACACGCATGCACGCACGCACACAAAATGCTGTGGCTCTAAGAACTGAAATAATAACTAACAAATGGATACAGGAGGGATTAGGAATAAAGGTGTCTCCGGGGATCGAGGCAGCAGAGCACATTAATATCCTAACAGGATGCAGTATAGATCAATCTTTCCTAACTGCACTTGCATCCGTCAGTCACTCTGCTCAAAGTGTAGAGACCCAGAAAAGAAACGGATTGACCCAGATTGGGGCATGTGCTGCCATTTGATGTCAAGGGTGGTCCTATGTGGGGAGGGGCACCTTGATTGAATATCTAACCAAGGGTGCATCCAAAATGGAGAAGGCAATGATCCGAATGAATCGTGTCATTGTGTCACTGTTACTCGGGAAAGAGAGATGGGGGGGGGGGGAATGGGACTCCATAGACAAGGGGGAAAAAGAAAGACGGAAGGAAGGAGGGAGGGAGAGAGACAGGGAGGGAGGGGAAAAAAAGTGTTACAGGAATACCCCAGAGATGACCGCTCAGACACAGTGTTTAGCCAACTGAAAGTCTTTATTTCAGCCAGCTGGGACCGTACCCAAGTGTTTTGGGCAGGGGAGGAGGTGGGTGGCACTGAGTGTCCAGAACATGGGTTCTTAAAGGCAGAAACTACATCCAGGCATCTCACTTGGCAGCTGCAGGGGCCTCTGCAGAAGTAAGCAGCAGTTTTAATAGAAGTGAAAACAAGCTAGCTGGGACATACTGACTTTTGGTTCTAGAATAAAGCTGGATAGTTTCCTGTGGGATACTCTATCAAGGATATCAAATTCTATTTAAGCCTAGAATTGTCTCAGCAAGAATACAAAATAGAGGAACCTCTGTGCTGTGTTGCCCAGCTACAGAAGGAAGGGAGGGAGAGGGGAAGCAGAGAATGAGGGAGGTAGGGAAGGAGGGAGGGAGGGAGGGAGGGAGGGAGGGAAGGAAGGAGGAAAGGAAGAAGTTATTTTTCCACACCATAGTTTTATTAATACAAAAATAATTACTATATCTAAACGTCTCACAAGTGTCATGTGACGTGCTTGGCACAGGGCTGAAAACAATGCTCAATAAATTTCAGACATTTATCCTGTGTGGAAAATCAAGGAAGGTACTACTCAGTAGACATAGGCAACCATGTGGTCCTCTGAGGCAGTTGTGAGATTCTGCTTGTTACTGAATTGACCCACTTAAATGAATCAAGTGGTCAGTCATCCCAAGTAAACTATGTAACAGAGAGAAATAAATGTGTCCCCAATCTGGAAAATTCCAGAAACATCAATGCATAGAAGGAACATATATTGACAAGAAGTTATCTATCCATGAAATTAGAGTAGGTACACACTAAGTCTGCATTTTCAGTCAGTATTTTACTGGCTTGATGAGCATTTAGTCTGAGGAGGTACGCAGGAGTCACCACAGCCCCTTCACACTTGATACGAACATGCCTGTCCTGCTCCATCAGCATACTGTCACAGTGCCTCCTGCTGATGTGTTCTCAGGTGATAATCATTGCCACACTGCCTGGCAATCCCTTCTGCCCAGCTGGACTAAGGAAACCTCAACAGAGTGGTGATTCGATCAGCCCTCAAATGGCTCTGTTGTTGGACACCGACAGCACCAACTACACACGACCCAGGCTCCATGACAACAGTGGAGGGAGGTGCAGCATTTCAGGTATGCATGAAGAACGGCTTCCAATGAAGCAAGCTGACCTTCTAGAAACAATGTCCAGCACTGGAGCCCGGCCACTCTGCACCTAAACGCAGAGCTTTTACAAAAAACTGAGCTTGTGACGAGCACTATGCAGCAAGAAAGTGTGTTATTCTTTTTAAAATATCGAGATTTGGGTCCTAGTGAAGTAGGAAGTGGGGAAGCATCCCCATCAGCCTGCTGCGTTCCCATCCCCAGCACATCCGTCCGGACCATCCCAAAGGGACCGGTGCTCTTCCTCATCCTCATGTCATTTTTATTGTGCCAACCCATGATAAGGCAGAAACCCATCAGCACACACCAGCCTGTGAAAAACCAACTGACAATATGGAGTTGCAAATGAAGGGGAAAGTCTTGCATTTCTTTTCACCTATAGGATAAACACTGATGAAGCCAAAGGCAAACCCAGAACCATTCAGCGGTCCATCTTCCTTTAAAATATACAACACACAGACCAAACGGGGAGAATTCTGCTCCGCACAGCAATTGTTCCATTTTCTGTATTTCATAACCTGCAATTTTGAAGCCATGCTTGGTACACACGCTTGTAAAATAGTCATATCAGATAAAAGCAGAGGGATGCTAAACTATTGGAAAATAAATCAAATTCTCAGCAAGCAGTTATATCCATCATGTCGCAGCGAGCGCACGTATAGTTTAAGCTCTGAGCACAGTCTATCCATTGTAATGATTTGGGGTCAGGATCCTGCCACATGCATTTAGCATTCGCTAAGACGTAAACCCAGGAGTGTAGCAGGGAAGAGTGGCGCGCTGTAGCTTTTGGTCCAGGAAACTGCCCTCCATGCATTTGTTTGAGGGCAGACACTGTGTGTCTGTAACAGCACAGAGAAGAATTAGCACGTGCATATGTCTTGAGTATCTCTAAGATGCTTGCACCTGGCATTATCTTGCTTGATCTTCAAAGGAACCTAGGAGGACAAACAGGGGAAAGCATTCATGTGTTACTACCACAGAGACACCTTCAAAAACATACGTGATGGGACATGAAAGAGAATATTCATAAAGACAACCCACACCCTGATCATTTCCAAACTGAGGCAATCCTGTGATAATGACACATTCCGTGGTACCTGGCCTTACACTCAGCCTATTTGCATCGGACAGCAGCGAACATTCTGTGCCTTTGAGTTTTTCTCTTTAATACAGGAACAGAACTTGTTTGTCTAGTAATTGCACAAGATTTTGTGAAGCTTTATAGAAACACTTAATATGAAGATCATGCAGATAAAGGAACTAAAACTAGCAAATATCATTATAAATACAGCAAATGCTTCACAATATAGTGTCCTATTGTGGAAGTATTAAGATATTTCACAAGGTCTTCATAGAAAACATTTAAAGCCATGGGTTTTAATTTGGTGGGGGGGAAGGTATTCAAAGTCAAAGCCTGAATATCACAGTAAAGCCAGCTGATACCTATGGCACTGTCCCAGTAATGTGTTCCCAACAATAATCCTGCAGCTCCCATCACTACTCTCTTCCTGGCTGAATTCTTCTAGACTCTTCTACTTTGCTAATGGAAAAAAATTCAGCCCTGCAGTCATGCACCATCCACGTATTTACATTGGAAACACAGGAACTCATTACTCAGCCCAGGTATTTCATGGTTCTACTCCAACACAAAACTGGGTGGCTTCAAAGCAGGATGTGTTTCTCACTGTTCTGTCAGCCTGTTCTGGGGGTAGTGGTCCTGATGAGGCTCCTGTCTCCAGCTCGCAGAGGAGACGACTGCCTTCTCACTGTGTCCTCCTATGAAAGAAAACAATCTCTGATTTCCCTTCCTTTTCTGCTAGAACACCAATTCTGACCTCGTGACCTCAGTGACACCTAATTGTCTCCCAAAGGCTCTCCAAATGCTGCCACACTAGAGGCAGTTCTTCTACACTTGAATTTGGGGAGGACTCTCAGTCTCTCTCGCGGGTCCATTTCTAATTCCTCATGTACAACCTCAAAAGCACTTACAGTGCTAAGCAATTATTTTACTCACACCAGTCATCTCCACCTTTTAAAGACAAAATCGCTCTAGTGATACCTAGGCTTATGCAAAAATGGCACTAAGAATCCATCTGCAGGAAAAATAGAAAAGCAACAACCAATATTGTAAAGAATCCATACAACAAAACATCTAATGACACCCAAAACCATTTTAAGGTATTCCTATAAAGCTCTGAAAATTCTTTGCTAATTATAATTGTTTTCATAAGTATCTACTTTTTAAGATTAAATTAGATTAGATTTATTTATTTAATGTGTACGTGGCAGGAGAGATATATGTAGAGGTCAAAGGACAACTTGGGAAAGTCAGTTCTCTTCTTCCACTGTGTGAGTCCCAGGGACTGAACTCGGGTCAGCAGGCTTGGCAGCAGGTGCTTTTAGCCAGTGATCCATCTCATTGCCCCCTAGATTTTATTGTAAAAATATGTGTTTCATCCCCAGTCTTCACATTTTTCTCATTTTTGCTATTTTACCAACTGCCTTCATTTCTATTTTTCAGTATAAATGTGCCACATTTCCAGAGCATTGGGATGAGAAGAACGAGTGGGAATCTAACCTTATTTATACCATTTCTTTGTGAAAGGAGCTTTCTGGGCTCCAAATAAGCAATTTTAAAGCTATATACTTAGAGGAAATAAATGATCTGTAAGTTTTGTGACTACGTTTACAAAGCATCACATTTATCAACAACCATTTGAGAGTCAAAGCAATATAATTAAATTTAGAAAGCATTTTCAAACCTAATAAAGCAGAAAAAGACATATGCAAGGGTCAGAAGACAGTCAGCCACTATATGTAATTACTGATTCCCTGTGAAAGTGGAAAACTTTGTTGTAACATCAAGATTTCCAACTATTAATTGAAGAATAAAACTATCTAAGCCGACAGAAAAAATTAAAATGGGCTCAAGATCGGTTAGACTAAGTTCATTCTAGAGTCAACATCATTTCTTCTTTTTCTTGCTCTCATGTGTATGTGTGTATGTGTGAGTATGTGTGTCACAAGAGTGTGTAAGCCTATGCACGTACCTATGGATACGTGTGAGGAGGCTAAGGGTAACTTACAGACTCTTCCTGTATCATTCTCTACCTTACTCAAAGAGACTCTTTCTGAGCCATGAGTGTATGAATATCTAATTAAGCTAGCTAGCTTGCTCCAGGGTTCACCTTTGCTCACCTCCTGATGACTGGGATTACCAGTATGTTGCCATGTCCACCTGGTATTTATGTAGGTTCTTACACCTGTCAGTAAGAGTTGTAATCACTATTCCAGCTCTCTAGTCCAGTCAACACTGTCTATAGCATTTAGAACTAAGAATGGCTATCAACCACAAGGAAATGTATAAGAAACAAACCACAGAGATCTAGAGATAAACCTCCCTTAAAAGAAAACCACAACCACGCCCCAGTTCTCAATCTGGAACTGAAGTAACCCCCTTAATCTTCAATCTCTCTCAGCCTTTCTCCTGTCCAGAACTAGCCAAAGTAAGAAAGTGGTTGAACCAGCCTCTCATTAAAACTAGGTACACATCAGGTCCTGCCAAAGAGGCTATTCAAATAAATCCATCACTGTTTCCCACATTCTGCCCTTTCCTTGAGGGGACACTTTCTGCAGGTGTCAGGTCGGGAAATGAACCGCAAAGGTGAAAGTAAAAACCCAGTTCAAGTTGACTTCCACAATCTGAATCAAGATTTTGGGGAGTCTGACCTCAGACAGTTTATTCCCAACAAATTTAAATACAGTATTATTTGGGGGAATATATAATACAATCCCTGGTGCACAAGAAAGCATGATTACATAAAACTTGACTCTGGGTATCTGTCATTTCTTCCAAGAAAATTGGTTCTGAAGATAGGCTGTTTGCACTAGCACAAGGCTCTAAGAAAGGATCTAGACAGGTCTCAGTCATATAGATAGCAATTAGCCACCTCTGGTCCTGATTATAGAAGCTTGATATGGCCTGGTCCAACAGATAACTCAGGTCACCTCCAATTCCCAGATTTCTGAATGGAAGAAGAGGTTTTACATCTTTCCCATTGGAAAAGATGTTTATCATTCCTGGTTTCTCTGGAGGTGTGTGTGCACAAGGACCTTCATGCTGTGCTCCCAACCATCAAGTTCTATAAAGCCATCGATAGATGGAAAGTCACCTCAGGTTGCCCAGTATTGGTCAACAGTAATTCAAGATATGTTCATCACATCTTCTGTTCCCACAGTTCTCAACTGTGTCTTTTGACATTTGAATGCATTTTTAACCCCTCTTTAAATAATCCTACCCCAAACCATCCTATAAACTTCAGACAAGCCGGCTGAACAGACAGAAAAATTAAAGGAGATTGAGACCAGAAAGAAGCGCAGTGCAAACCACCTGTTATTCACTGTCTTTTCTAAAAAATAATAAATTATTTATAACATTAAGTTATTTGATATAGAAAAATCAGTAAGTTCTAGAGCACACAAGTTTTCAGGTTTCAGAACTTGGAAATTACTAAATCTATCTTCTGTGGGTTTTTTGTTTTTAGTTCAAATGGTGAGGTTTTGGCCAACATATTTAAAACTATACCATAGAACAAAGAAAATGTGTTATACATAACACAAGGGAATTTTTCTCATCTATTAAAAAAGAAATTATGTCATTTACAGAAAATGGAAGCTACCGGAAATAATAAGATGAAGTGAAGTAAGTCAGTCTAGAAAGGCACATGTGCTCTGTAAATTTTGTACAGATACACAAAGTCAAATGTGTCTATGTGGCATGGGGAGAAGCAAAATTTTCTAGGTCAACAAAAAAACTAACACAGAATGGGTAGGAGAAAGGGAGAATGAGGAGGAGTACAGGAGAGAATATGCTTGATATACAGAGTATACCTATGTGAAGGCACCATATGTAACAGATTACCCATACAATAAATACATATAATGAATATTAACTATATGTGTCATATACCTCATATTAAAGGGTCACAGCAGATATCTGTGCTGGAAGTTGTTATATTTTTCTCTGACAAAAGAAAAAACAATGTATAGGGAAAAGGGTCTACTCAGCTGCAGTTCTGGGTTGCTGTCTATCACTATGGGGAAGTGAAGGCAGGACCATCACATCCACAGTCAAGAGCAGGGAGAAATGAATGCAGACATATCATTTGTTTGCTTGGGCTCAGCTGGATTTCTCCTCTCTTATACAGTTCATGATCCCCTGTACAGGGAATGGTGCCACCCGCACTAGGCAGAGTCATCCCTTATCAATTAACTTAATGAAGACAATTCCCTCAAGGACATGCCCACAGGCTAATTTTGTATAGATAATCCCTCATCATGACTCTCTCCTTTTGGTGATTCTATGTTGTACCAAGTTAACAATTAAAGCCAACGATCACAAAAAAAAAAAAAAAAGGAAAAGAAAATGTACTCACAAGTATTTTCTCAAATTAGGTTCTGAAACTTGGGATGAACTAAATATACATACAGTGTGTGTGTGTGTGTGTGTGTGTGTGTGTGTGTGTGTGTGTGTGTGTTAGGGATAGGGAGGGGAATGAAGTGGTGTTTAGTATTTAGTGGCATTGATTCAGACTCAATTTAATGTCACACCATGTGATCACCAGTCTGGTGTCATCCATATATCAGAGATGAGAAAAGAATGTTATGCGCATGCTCTGAGTTGACAAATGCTGACATCAAGCACTCAGGAGACACTGTGCCCTGGGAAGTCATTGTGTCATTGCAGAACTGATTAAAGAAACTTCTGTTGAGGTTCCAACCATGCCACCAGCCCTTCGTGACCTTGAATGCAATTTTTCATATTTCTGCTCTCCGTTTTCCCTGTGTAAGTTTCTTCCTTTTTGACCCTAAAATTCTCTAATTCTGTAAGTCCCTGCCATTCTGCACCTGCATTTCTCTTCCAGATCCTTCCAGACACATGCTAGATGAAACCCGCCCAGACGTGGTGTGTAACCATGCAGTTCTTCTATTGAGCAGCACTCTTGTATTAGTCATGCCTCAAGTTTGTTACCTCGATTTTCTAATCCATGCAAGTGCTTAATTTGTTGTACGTAATTTGTTCTCTTTCAAGTTAATATCCCTGTATTATAAAAATCAATAAGCACATTGAAAATAATTACAAAGCCATAAACCTCTTACTTTGCAAAACTCCGTAGTAATGCATGCATCTTTCTACTCAGCAACATTTACTATGTGTTAAAAATTATGCTCTGTACAGTCTCAGGCAGAAAATGTTTCCTAGGGAAATTTCAAACGTCTACTTGAGGGAAGAGAATACACATAATCAACATAACAATCTCCAGAATGGAATCAACAGACATAAAATCGCCTCCTTTGGTTCTTCTGGGAAAATAGCTAGCTAAAGATAAAATCAATGCCTGCAAGAGAGGTGGCTTCATTAGCCAGCATCAACTTAGTGCTGTTCAGTGGGTGCGTTTGTTTATGGTTTTGCTACTAAAGCACTGCAGGATCGATGAAGTTGTTTGGGGCCTGGATTTCTGTACAACTACTCTCGCTGATCCTGGGTGGCCTTGGTGAGCTAAGTGGGTGGTAATCTGAGCCTCAGGTTTGGATCTTATCTCATAGACACTGACCAATGCTTCCAAGATGACCAAGCACTGTTGCCCCAGGGAAACCTGGCATGAAGACTCAGCAGCTTATGAAATAAACTTCATGAGACATTCAGTCAGTAAGTGAAACCTGGCCCCTTTCAGAAAATGTACACAGCGTACATGCATGTCCATCTCTCAAGCAGTTCTTTGTGAAGACATATGCATGAGTTAATTTAGGTCATATTCTTGAATCTCTTTGTCTTTAGATTTTTCCTCACTCCAATATCTTCTGATACCTCATAAAGCATTCTAGGGAACATGCTTTCTTTAGCCTTGTCTAGGATTACTGATTTCCCAGTTCTGTGTCATACAGGTCCACAAGAAAAAGAAAGAGGGATCAACCACTGGAGCCTTGATTGGTTCTCTGAGCTACAGATGCCCAATTTCTTTTAATCCTCATGATATTTCTATGACAGACTGCTAAAGACATATCTAAAATTGAGTGTGGAAAAGATATTCTCAATTAAATGGGAAAAATGCACATACCTTTTTGTTTTGTGCTTTGGTTTGGGTTTTAGGTTTTGGGTTTTGTTTTGTTTTGTTTTGTTTTTTCTCTCTTTCTCTGTGTAGCCCTGGCTATCCTGGTACTCATTCCATAGACCAGGCTAGCCTCAAACTCAGAGATCTACCTGCCTCTGCCTCCCAAGTGCTGATATTAAAGGCATACACAATGACTTCCCAGCACAAAATCTATTATATGTAATCTAAAGATTGATAACGATCAGGTTAGAGGAGGGGTTTTTGTTTGTGATGATGATGATGATGATGATGATGATGATGATGATGATGATGATGATTATTATTATAAAACATTGTTTGTCCATCTTTGAAATCTGGGAGATCTGGAACTTAAGAAAAATATCAAAGCTGGGGAGTTGTTGCCATTGATAAAATGCTTGTTACACAAGCATGAAGACTTGACTTTTACTCCCAGTACCCATGAGAAATAAATAAATAAATAAACCAGACAGACAGACAGAGAGATAGACAGCAGATAGGTCAATTTGTAGATGCTGAACATAACCACCAAATCCCAACACTCAGAATGCAGAAAAAGACAGATGCCTAGGGTTCTCTGGCCCGCCAGAATAGCCAAATTGGTGAACCCCAGGCCAATGAGAAATCTCATCTCTAAAGAAAAAAATGAATAGCTCATGCAACATAACATGCACATACACACACACACACACACACACACACACATGCACACACACATTCACACTCAAAAAGAAAAAATGTGAAAATTTTAGCAATCAGTGGGTATGCCCTCCACATTCCCTTCTGTTCCTAAATGGTAGCTACCTAGTGAAACTGGCCAGCTCCAAACCCCATTGAGTTGGCTTGATTCAAGTATATGAGCTGTCCGGAGCATGTATACATTCTTACCCATAATATCTGGTTAAGGAAATACACCAGAATATCTTTTTAAAAAGATAAACACAAAGATAAGCAACACAATGGTATAACTTCTACCCTGAAAGGCAATTAAACATGTATTTCATAATTGCTTGAAAAGTATTAACTTGAGGAAATGAAGAAATTACTTGGGAGCTCAGAATAAGAAGCACCCAAAGGAAGTGCTTTTTAAAGGAGAGCTTAACGATTAGAAGTTGTCCAGGGAGATGGGGGTGGGGTAAAGACAATCACAGGAGCTAAGAGTGTTATAGACATACCTATGAATACACATGTATTGAGCACTGTTAGAAATTGGGAGCCCTAGAGTTAAGCTCTGCAAGATAAGGCAATAGGCTGTTGTAAGAACAGCCCAGAGGAACTGATACTTTGAAATGGGTATGTAGACACGGAAGTTTTCCATAACAAGTTACTCAGTCAAAAAGAAGGCTGAGAAAACAGCCTAATATAAAAGAACTCATCTCCCAAATGCATGGCAGGTTCTCAGCCTCATCACATGGTATTCTCGTGGCAGGAGAAGCCACATACTGATTGGGAGCTTACAGTGTGAGTCTGAGCAGAAGAATGTGCTTTGTGAACATATGAGAGATCCAAAAGCCATGAAAGCAAAGACCAGTTAGGGAAATGGAATGTGTATCTTTCTCAAATGGTTCTTGCAGTCATGGCAACAGATATCTTCACAAACAAAATGAAGGTCTGTCTCCTTTGCATTTATGATTCCTCACTGTTGCAAGAAATATATCTGGAAATTTATGTATGCTATCTTATTCAATTTAATTTGACTGCAAAATATATAAAGAAGTAAGAATCAGTTTACCAGGTATGACGTGATTATCAACTTGACACAACCTACCATCATCTGATAGGAGAGTATCAGTGAAGAGTTGTGTGTCTTGAGTTAAACTATGGGCATGTCTGCAAGAATTGACTTTATTAATGGATTTGAGAAAACCCAGCCCACTGTGGGTGGCACTATTCCCTAAGCAGCAGATCTTGAACTATATGAGAGTGGAGAGATTCAGCTGAGCAAGCAAACAAGCACATGTGCATTTATTTTTCTCTGCTTTTGGCCATATATGAAATGTTACCAGCTATTTCAAGTTTACACCTGACTTCCCTGCTATGTTAGACCATAAAATGCAGTTAAACCACTTGGCTTAATTTAACTTGGTCCCCTAAGTTACTTTTCATCAGAGTATTTTTATCACAGAAATGAGTCCATTATGTAAAAAAGGGAGAGGCTCAGTGAGTGATTATATGTAATAGTAAGTGTCCCATAGCAGTGTAAAAGAACAAAACTGCATAGGGACGCTCCCTCCAAACCAGAGGCATGGTTTTGATACTGTTGTACCATGTTTCACCTACAGTATCACTGATATTGCCTTTTCTTTTCCTTTTTCTTTTCTGTCATACTCTACATCCCTACATCCCTACTGCAACCTCCCTTCTCCCCTCCTTCTAGTTACCACCACCTCCACCACCACCACTGCCACCACCCCACCACCACCTCCCCTCTCCCCAAGATCCACTGATCCTGTTTTCTTTCAGAAAAGTGAAAGCACCCTAGGGATATCAACCAAACACGGCATAACAGGATGCAACAAGACTAGGCACAAACCATCATATCAAGGTTAGAAAAGGCAACTCAATAGGAGGAAATGGGTTCCAGAGCAGGCAAAACAGTCAGAAACACCCCCACTCCAATTGTTAGAAGTTCGTCAAAAACCTCCACAGCACTTATGCAGAGGGCATAGTGCAGACCCACACAGGCTCTGTGGTTGCCATTTCAATCTCCTATGAGCCCTGCTTAGTTGATTCTGTGAGCAGAGTTCTCCTGGTATCCCCTCTGGCTACTATAATCCTTCCTCACCAACTTCTGTAGGATTCCCTGAGCTCCACCTAATATTGGCTGTGAGTCTCTGAATCTGCTCCCATCAGCTGCTGGAGGAAGCCTCTCTGATGACAGTTAGGCTAGGCACCAATCTATGAGTATTGCATAATATCAATAGGAATCATTTCATTGACTTTTTTGGAAGGGTCAGTTACGTTTGGTTCTACTCTAGATCTCTGAGCCATCCAGCTTCTGGATCCTGGCCATCCAGGCAGTGTCAAGCATGGGCTCCTTCTAGTGTCCTGGGCCTCAATTTAGACTAGTCATTGGTAGGCCACTCCCACAAGTTCTGAGCCACCATTGCCCCAGCATATCTTTCAGGCACGATAGGTTGTGGGTCAAATGTTTTGTGGGTTGGTGTCCCAGTCCCACCAATGAGCCTGGTTCAGAAGATGGCTGATTCAGACTTCATATCCACCATGGCTGGGAGTCCTCAATAGGGTCATCCTCATAGGTTCCAGGAAGTTTCCACTACACTAGGTTTCCACATCGCCCCCTAAATGTCCACCTATTCCAGTCATCTCTCCCCATACTCTCTGCTTCTGTCCCTCCCTCCCCCACCTGATCCCTCCTGCTCCCATCTATCCTCAGTCCACCCATAAATTCCATCTTATGCCTGTTAGTATGATTAGGATCAATAACAAATGACAGCTTATGCTGGTGAAGATGTGGAGCAAGAGGAACACTCCTCCATTGCTTTGGGGAGTACAAACATACACAGCCATTATGTAATTCAAAATGGTGGTTCCTCAGAAAATTGGAAATCAATCTACCTCAAGACCCATCTATAGCATTCTTGTCATATACCCAAACGACTCTCCATCCTACCACAAGGTCACTTGCCCAACTCTGAGAAGCTATATTTCTAATAGACTAGAAACAACCTAGATGTCCCTCAGCTGAAGATTGGATAAGGAAAACGTAGTACTTTACTCAGGGGAGTATTACTTGACTGTTAGAAAAAATTACATCATGAAATTTGCAGGCAAGTGGATAGAACTAGAAAAAAGTCATCCTGAGCAAGGCAACCTAGACCCAGAAAGACAAACTTGTTATATACTCACCTGTGAGTGGATATTAGCTGCTAAATAAATGATAATCACACGACAATCCGCAGACCTAGAGACCTTAGATAAAGGGGAGAGGCCAAGGGAAGATGCATGGATCTCCCTAGGAAGGGGAAATAATACTGCTTTGTAAAGGTTTCCTTTCTGATGAGTCTACTAGGTCCTCCTGTATTCTAATATTTTCATGGTGTCTTCCTTCTTCAACACAAATTTTCAACCCATTGGGAACATAGTTGAAAGAACCATTTTGTTGTTTGTTTCATTTTTTGTCAGATAAATACTTGGATGACTCAGCACTTTTAAACCAAGATTTTTACATATTTTATTTTATTGCCAACACACACACATATACCACATGAATCCTTGGTGCACAAGAGGTCAGGAAAGGCATTAACTTCCCGAGTTAAGGATGTCTGAACCACCACCATATAGGTGCTGTGAATTGAACCTGGGTCTTCTTCAAGAGTAGTTTGGTGGTTTGAATGTGTTTAACCCAGGGAGTGGCACTTTGGGAGGTGTGGCTCTTTTGGAGTATGTGTAGCCTTATTGGAAGAAGTGTGTCACTGTGGGGCTGGGCTTTGAGGCCCTCCTCCTAAGGACAGTCCTAAGACATGGGAACTAGTCTTCTAGCAGTCTTCAGATGAAGATATAAAATTCTCAGCCCTTCCTGCACCATGCCTACCTGGACACTACCATGCTCCTGCTTTAATGATAATGAACTAAACTCTGAACCTGTAACCCAGCCCCAATGAAATGTTGTCCTTATAAGAGTTGTCTTGGTCATGGTGTCTGTTCACAGCAGTAAAACCCTAAGACAAGCAGCAAGAACTATTAACTACTGAGCCATCTCTGCATATCCAACACTGACTTTTAAATAGTCTGCTTTTCCATGTACTAAGTCACCACATTTATGCAGGGCCATTTCTATGTAACTTTTTATACCTAATTTTTTTTCTATTTTATTGATCTCTGGTCACTTACCACACAGCTTCATCTACTTACATTTTAAAATGTGCTTTGATATACAATAGCACTAGTCTCATTTCTCTACCACCACCATCAATGTTGTACTATTTCTTTTATTTTGCTACTTATTTTAATTTTTCAGTGTGGACATCAGAAATATCTAATTTCATAACTTTTAAAATTTTTATTACACTTACCTCTAAAAATTTGACATCTTCATGAGAAGTATCTTATTCATATTTCAGGTTTTACAATAGTCTTCTATGTTCTCTGAACAGACTTTAAAGTTTGTTGTGGTATTTTGTTCTTTCTAGTAGGTTTTTCAGTTACTCTAGCATGGGTTCTTAGGTTTGAATATTCTGAGTTACTACTATGCCCAGGGCATCTTTGTTGTCTTCTTCCTCTTCAGCTTTCTCCTCTTCTTCTTCTTCTTTTTGAGTATTTGTGTTACATTTATATTTTGAGGGGCATGGCCTGGAACATATGTGAAGATCAGAGGACAACTTAAGAAAATCCATTCACTACTTCTACCGTGAAGATTCCAGGGAAGGAACTCAGGCCTTCAGGCTTGGTGGCAACTGCCTGAACTTGCTGAGCCATCTTGCTAAGTCATTTCCTTCTTTCATGCCTTTAAGAAAAGTATATGAAAGCTGTTAATTCCTTTATATTTTCCCACTAATTCCAAAATCATCTAATTGTAGTGCTTTTGCTCAACTACTTCTCTTAGAAATACTGCACTTTGAGCAAGAACATTAAATTCATCCTTTCTCTGGTGACTTTTTGCTAATACCTTTCAAATAATGTCAGATTCTCTCGGAGATTCTAGATGTCCCCAACTCCTTGTGTTCTGAAAAAGAACATGTACATTCTTGCCATCAAATCTCATCCCCACTTTTCTGAGAATGACATAAATTATTAGATGAAGGAAATGTTCACTTATTCTCATTTTTTTTGAATACCTAGATATTCATAACTGCATTTTAGGCTATAATTTAATCCTTTGACATTATGATGGATTTGAGACAAGACCACTAATGCCTTGTCACACTTCCACTAGAAGGATGGATTCTCTCTCTATCTCCCCCACATCATGGTGGATCTGTGGCTTCTCTCACCACATAGCAGCAGTACCACAGGTGACTAAGGCAGGCTGATCTCTAGTGGTTAGAATGTTGTGTCTCTCCCAGAGGTGGATGTTAAAACTGACCCTTTAGTTCAGTACTAAGACGGGGGCTTTGAAGAAGCAATGAAGAGGGGAGGGGGGATTACTTCATAAATGAAATTGGTACTTAAATAAAAAAAGGAGCTAGAGGGTCAGGAAGCCACTCTATCTCCGGAGGACTCAGCAAGGAGGCAGCATCTGTGGGTTAAAAAGTAAGCCCTCCTAGACAGCTATGAGTTCTGTCACCCAGCTAGAAAGTCCCAGACTCCAGACACATGGGGAACAATTTCTATTATTTCTAAGATATCCAATTTATAGTATTGGTGTGTTTTGTTTTGTGTTTGGCTTTTTTGTTTGTTTTGTTGGTTTTGGTTTTTGTTTTGTTTTGCTTTGTTTTGCTTTGCTTTGAGCAGCTGAAGACAAAATTGATCCCAAAGAGTATGGGCACTGAAGTAACAAATACCAATACGGGCAGGCAACTTTGGTGTTCACGCAGAACTTGGGAATTTCATACAGTGGTTGTATTGTAACTCCACTAAGTTTAAATCAATAGTGAAGCAGAACAAATACTATAAAATATCTATATTTGTCTCATTGAATGCCTTCCAGCCTGAATTAGACTTTTTACAATATCTTGATTAGCAACCCTTGGTGTCTTGGGTTTGATTTTTGCCTCTTTGGCTCATTTTATTCAACTCAGCATTTCTGAGTCATTTTGTTTCCATCTCTCTTTTTACTCTGGCACAGAGTTAAGTTTTTCTTAAGGGTCCAGTTCAAAAAACCTTCTCATTTAATGCTGTTGAGCTCATTATAATGTTTAAAATGACAAGTATTTTAATGTGACTGACTTGCACTCTTTTGTGCTACATTATGTTTTCTTTTTAAGTTGAGTTTCTCAACATTGGGGAAAAGAAAAGAGAGGAATGCAAGTGCTTATATGTGCACAGTAATTCTACCCTCCTCGAAGTCTGTGCTTTTTTTCCGCTGGTGATCTTACAAAAACACTCTCAGGCTTCTATTTTTAAAAAGCATTTAAGGGGGCTAGAGCAATGGCCCAGTGGTTAAGGAGATTTACCTTTCTTATAGAGGTCCTGGGTTCAGTTCCCAGCACACACGGGGGCTAACAGCTACCGTTCCGAGGGATCTGACACTCTCTACTGGCCTCCATGGGACCAGGCAAAGCATTCATACACATATATTTTTTATTTTTTAAGTTTTTTTTTCATTTTTTCATATTTTCTTTACATTTCAAATGTTTCCCCCTAGTCCTACACATATTAATTAATTAAATCCTCTTAAAGTGACATTTACTATTTCCTTACTCCTTCTTTTCCTCCTCCTCTGCCTTCATTCTTCCTCTCTTTCCTCTTATCCGTCCTTTCTTCCCCTTCTTTCTCCCTCCTCCTTCCCCATCTGATAGTATAGTACTCCTTCGGTGCTAAACCACTACTTCACCTTCATGATTTCATCTGTAGCTTTGATTCCTTTCAGATTTATTTATTTTATTTTATGGTTATGAATGTCTTTCTTTGTAACTCATACACTACCAAAAATGCCAAACAGACAATCAAAGTAAACTAAACATTGACTGGAATATTTGATAGTAGTAAAGAAACTACTATTGTTTATTTTTAGGTATGATAATGATACTAGAGATACATAGTAACATATTTATGAATGCAGTGATATGATTGTCACACAGCTGGAGGACAGATGAAACAAAAGAAGATTAATGAAGTAGGACTGGCCATGATAACCCCTAAGGTTGGGCAGTGGGTACATGAGTTCTTTATCCCGTTATCATAATGTTCCAAACCTTAAAAATCTTCCTGATCAAAAGGTTTCTTCCTAGAAAAGAAATGCTGCTGTCAGCTCTTTAGCCAGTTAGACAACACATCCCAAATTGGAAGATCTCCTCCCTTTGCTTGTTCACAACCAATTCGTGGCAAGGTCTGCTCTAAGGTCTTCCACGTGCATCCTTAGGAAGATGCAGAATCTTTGGCTCACAGTTTTTCCATTCCTTGAGAATTTGGCAAGCATTCACTTTCACCCTACTTGATGATGCTATTTGGAAAGTTTTGGAACCTTTAGGAAATAGGGTCATTCTGGAGAAACTACGTCACTGAGGGGGTGGGCTTTCGGGTTCTACAGGCTAACTTGTTCTCTCAGAGTATGGCCTGAGAATTGATGTAATGTGATCATCCAGCTTCCTGGCTTTTCCACCCTCTCAAAATATCTTCCCTGCCATCATGGATGCTCTCCCCATTGAACTGTAAACCAAAATAAGCCCTTTCTCCTTTTAGTTGTTTTGATTGTGGTATTTTTGCAACAAGGTAATACATTAAAGGTAACCTCAGAGGCACCAAATGTGCTGGTGTCTATTGAATGGAAAAAATCAAAGCAGAAGAGTAAGCCTAAGTTTGAATTCTCCATCTCTCTCCATGTCTTCTGGCTGCTGTAGTTTATGGCTCTGGCTTGTCTGTAATCTGCCTGCGGTATCAATTCAAATCTGCACCTGCCTGAATGCTGCCTATCTGCTCTGTCCCTAACAAAGGGCTTGGTTTCTGTTTATTCAACAAAACAGAAAAGATAAGATGGGGAAGAAATAAGGGATACTTTAAGAAATCTTTAACAGAATTTTCAAGGGGCTTAATTTTCCTGACTTCAACTGATCGAGAATTTAGAAAAGCAAACACAACAAGGACAAATAGACCCATTGACCTATATCCATGTCACTTCTACAATTTATGGTGCATACTCGTCTATAAAGTCACTTTGACCTATTTGTTCTTTCCTATAAATGATTATTACACCACACATACATTTCTGTTGGGATCTGGTCTGGTGCTATGTACATAAATGCTAAATTCTGAACCTCAAGATCTGGTTGCTGTCCAGATGGGAGAATTATCACACACAGGCCTTTGTCGTATAAACCTTGCTCCCTAGCTTAAGTTAATTGGTTAAATAAGACTAGAGCATGTGATTGGGCAGTAGAGAGAGAAAGGCAGAATTTGAGGTTTAATGAGGGGTCTCAGGAGAGACCAGGGGGAGAAGGAAAAAGAAGATTGAGCAAGCAGAAGGTTTCCTTTAGGCGGATGGACCAGGAGCACATGGCCGAGAGATGTACTCCCTGAGGACAGACTGATGGAGTAAAGCATCCTGGGTGAAACTCAGACAGCAAGTCACAAGGAGCAGATGGTTTGGATGTAGGTGAGATATAGGCTTACAGCTTATAAATACAATTCCAGATTTTTTGTGTCTTTTACGTAGTGAAGCGAGAATAAATACTTTTACAATATTCCTTATTGGTCATGGTCTGGATTGGTTTCCTTGTGTGTGCTTTGCTCTTTCAGGGAGCAGAGCTACATGGTTTATTATCAGAAGGTTTTCCTGATCTGCACCTTTAAATGTGTGAACTTCCTTTTATCTTCATATTTATCTTCTACAACTCTGACTCCATGTATCCAAGATTTCTTTTTTTTTTTTGCTCTTATGTTAGTTGTTTCTACCACCAGGTTTTTATGTTTGTTCATTTTAGTTCTTTAGATTAACATATGAGATGATGGATTTCATTAAGGTGTTTTCATCGTGGGCATGAACATGTATATGTGAGTGTGTGTTCGTGCGTGCGTGTGTGTGTGTGTGTGTGTGTGTGTATGTGTGTGTGTGCTTGTGTATGTGTATGTGTATGTCTGTATGTGTGTGCATGCATGAATGTGCATGTGTGTGCTTGTGTGTGTTCATGTGTGCATGTGTGTATGTGTGCATGCATGTGTGTATGTATGTGCATTGCATGAGCCTATGTGGATGTGTGCACATGTACTACAGTGTACATGTGGAGATATGAGGACAACTTGTTGGAATCTGTTTTCTTCCTCTACCATGTAGCCCTTCCCTGTGCCCCAGAACACAACTCCACAAATCAGGCTTGGCAGCAAAGGCCATCTTGCAGGCCCTACCACCACCAAGTTTTTATAGCATCTCTCAACTTTGTGTTCTGTCCACTCATACCTCCATCCCACAATTCCTCATTTGCTGTGTTCCAGCGGACCCACGTACCTCCACCACACAATTCCTCATTCGCTGTGTTCCAGCGGACCCAGGTTTCATATTTTCCATTAACTGGTCATCTCCCCCTCCCGTTCTTACCCCTCTGTTTACGAGCCTCCCTCCATCGGGATACTCACTCCATTAAGAATGTGCTCGTTTCAGTTCAAATTGAGAGAACGTGGCTTTCACAGTGCAGAAGTTCTCTCCACCTGCCAGTTAGCATTGCTGCTCGGCCCTATGTTTTCTATACATGATCTTCCTATTGATGCCTTTTTCAAACATACCATTGCCACCTAAGCTGCATTTTCCCAGACCAGCTGTTGTCAAGAAATAGCTCAATGGATGATATACTTGCCACCCAGCCCCAAGAAGCTGAGCTCAGAACTCTCTAACCCATACAAAGCCAGACATGGTAGCACACATCTGTAATCCCCGTGCTTTTCCTAATCGATGGGAGTCAGAGATCAGAGAATCTCCAGAAACTCTAAGGGCAGAAGCTTATAAGATATGCTGTCTGAACAAGGTAGATGGTGAGAACCAACACCCAAGCTGACCTCAGACCTTGAAAGCATGTACACCAGCATTCACCAGCATCAGCAGGTGCATGCGTAAAGACATTAGGCGCAGTCAAAAAGAGAAACAGACAGAGACAGCAACAGAGAGATAGAGATCTGTTTGGGGGAAAGGACATATAGACTTCTGCCTCTGAGCACAGCTCATCTTCCCATACTGTGATCAGCCCTGTCCTATGTTTGTCAGAGACAAACCTTCATCAGCAACCCTAATAGGGGAGAGGACATTCCTGCATGATACAGGGACAGCCTTGTGACCGGGATTCATGGTCCACTGTTTTCTACATCTTGTTGGTTTTCCTTTCTCAGGAAGAGAAAGAAGTCCTGAGCAAGTTCATGAACTTTAACCCTCCAAGAGAGCCCTTTACCTTTAATGATTTTTCTCCAGTCCCTACGTACCCCTGGCCCCTTTCTCTGCTGCATCTTTTTGTCTGCCCTGTGCAGCTACTGCTGCATGATTGCAACATCCCTCGGCAGTCCCAGCAGGGGTTACAGCGTCTTTGGTTTTTATTTGTCTCCTGCTTACTTCTGTTATTTGTTGTAATATAGAAACTTTTCAAATTGGTTCCCCCACATCCCCCATTACTTACTTTATACAATTCCTAGGACAAGAAGGTTAAGATGCTGTGATGTGTAGCCTGGCTTGCCTCAGAAATCTGCCAATCTTTCTGGTATATATTCTTGAGAAGTTAGGAGCGTCCCATTTTATCATGGCGATTTACTTTCATTACCCTGATCTTAATGAATTTACCCAACACGGAAGTAGGTCAATTTCTTCTCATGTGATGTGTGTATAAAACTTGTTAGTCCATCAGAGGCTTTTGGAGTGGGAGTAAAGCAGCCCATCTGAGAAAGCATAAAGATAATGTAAAGTGAATGCTAAGCCCGGATGCAATAGACTTTGCCACTCAGCCAGTCCTGAAGCGGAAGCGGGATTATTGCAAACCAACTTAGCCGCCTCACCAGCTGCTGAATTGGATCCCACTTTAACTCTGCGAGATGACAGGATGAACTTATTTTCTTTCATGTAATGAAACCAGGATCTTTCATGGTCAGTAAGTGTATAGAAGCATCTGGATTCACTGACTGCAACAGACCTTAATAGTGTGCAATTCACTGGGGGAAAATTGTGTGTATCATATTGTCATTTTGCATCTGTTCCTCTGATTAAGATCATTGTAATACATTCAAATTCATTAATTGTGGCTATGTTGGATCCCTAAATAATTAATGGAATCATAGGTGTCTCCCTCAGCAGCAACCCGATGGCACTGTATATTAGGCAGCCCTGTAAGTTCTGACTAAACAGCTCTGACATAGTCGCATCTGCTTGCCAGGCAATGCCTCTTATACCAGCTTACCTTAGCCAGAAAAAAATAGTCAGAAGCATGAGGAGAGGCCAAAGGAAGGGTCAAACATGTTTGAATTCCAGTCTTCAGGAAGCTCAGGTCCTAAATGTGGGTGCCAGCCCCCAGTTCTCTACTTGTTCAGAATGCCTGAGTAGAGAAGCCCAAGAATTAGCATTTTAACAATGATTCTTCTATGTCTTATAACAGGGGCTCTCAACCTTCCTAATACTGCAACCCTTTAATACAGTTCCTCATGGTGTGGCGACCCCCAACCATAAAACCATTTTCACTGCTACTTCATGTCATTTTGCTACTGTTATGGTTTGTAATATAAATATCTGATTCACAGGATGGTGTCAAGCCACCCCTTGTGAAAGGGTCATTCAACCCCCAAAGGGGTGGTGACCCACAGAGTAAGAACTTATAGAATAAGAAGCAGGATAGAGACCTGTCTTCCAGGGAAAGAACACCAGCAAGCTGAGGCTGGTGGGTGCCATCATAGGAGAGTGATTCTCTAGCATGGCTAAAGTCCTGGGCTCAGTCCCAGAACTGATAAAACAGGCATGGTAGCAAATGCTTGAAATCCACTCAGGTGGAAGGAGGTGGGTTAGAAATTTAAGATCATCCTTAGAGCCATGGGGAGTTTGAGACAAACCTGTCTTAGCAAATAAAAGGAAGAAGGAAGAGAAACAGAGGGGAAAAGAGGGCAGAGGAGAAGGAGGAGGAGAATCTAAGATGTGGAAAATACTACATTGCAATTGTACTCTATAAAGGTATAGTATTATGAGGGCACATCCCTGACCCCAAATACCTAATGTGGAACCAAGGCTTGAATTTATTCTACTTCTTAACATATTGTTCACATCTCATCCTTCCCACATAATCTTGCTGTTCCCTCTCAGTTGGACACAAGCATTGCAAGTCAGTGGTTGCCCACTTAGAAAACATAAGACGGGATATCTTGAGACGTTTACCAAGACCAAACAATGGGGTGATTTATTAGAGCATGCTTTGGGGTATATACACAATTATCTGTAGATCTGCCTGCTTACCGATATCTCCAAGACATTGATTTAGGGCAGATTTTCCCCCATTTCTCTGCATATCACCAGTGTGGAAGATTATACAAATAAATGAGTGTTCTGCATCCTAGGGAACCAGAGAGGCCACTGAAAGATCAATAATGCAAACTATTGCAAGAGCTAATAAGAGTTAGTGCCTTAGTAGGGATCTATAGAGTTAATGTAAATTTATAAATGCCTCCAGGGTAGATGGAGAGAAAGGATGGAGAGGAGAAAGAAACAGAACATAAAAGGTTGGAAGAGTACAACCAAAAGAGTCTAAGGAGGGAATTACTGACCTGGGGTGAGGAGTTTAGTAAAGTTGGGGTTCTTCCTGGTGATACCTGCAGTGCCCTCTCAAAACTGGCCACACATGGGCTGGAGAGACATCTCAGTGGTCAGGTACACTTTACTGCTCTTTCAGAGAATCTAGCTCAGTTGCCAGCACCAGCATCAATTCATAACCATCTACAATTCCTGCTCCAGGGCATCTGATACCTCTGGCTTCTAGAAGCCCTAGCACTCACATATACATGTACACATGCAAACACACACCTATACATAATTTAAAATGAATCTTAAAAATGAAAGTAGCCACAGATTTCCATTCATTCTTCTGGCCCTCTGGCCCTCTCTTCTGTCTCCTCTCCCCACAGTTGATCCTGCCCTCCCCATTCTCCGCAGCTTCTAGAGATGGGGGAATAGGGGTAATCTCTAGGAAACCCCAAAGACCTGGGATGGGGGAGACTCCCAGGTGTCAATATGGGTGACCTTAGCCATGATGCTTAACAGTGGGGACATGAAACCAGAAAAGACCACCTCCTCCTGTAGCCCAGACAGAATTCCCAGTGGAGAGATAAGGAGACCAACTCAATCACAAAACTTTAGACCCAAAATGTGCTCTGTCTAAAAGCAATGCAGGGACAAAGATGGACCAGAGACTGAAGGAATTCCCAACCAATAATTAGCCCAACCTGAGACCCATCCTATGGGCAAGCACTAATTTCTGACACTATTAATGGTACTCTGTTATGCTTGAAGACAGGAGCCTAGCATAACTGAGTCCTCTGAGAGGCTCTATACCACAGCTGACTGAAAGAGATTCAGACACCACAGCCAAACATTGACACCCTGGAGGTCGGGGACTCTTATAGAAGAGTTGGGGGAAGGATTGAAAGCCCTGAAGGTGATAGGAACTCCACAGGAAGACCAACAGAGTCAACTAACCTGGACCCTTGATGGCTCTCAGAGACTGAGCCATCAAGTAAAGAACATACATGGGCTGAACCAACCTCCACACCCCCGGTACATAGGGCTGCCTTCTCTGGCCTCAGTGGGAGAGGATGTGCCTAATCTGGCAGACTTGATGTACCAGAGTGAGAAGATACCCAAGGGGGCCCCACCCTCTCAGAGGAGAAGGGGAAGAGGAGGAGGTAAGGGACTCTGGGAGGGGGGGACTGAGAGAGGGTACAGTGTTTGGAATGTTAATTAATTATTAAATAATTTTTTTAAAAAGTTGCCACAGAGAAGCTCAGTAGCTGCTGCCATCTGGAAGCAAACCAAGCCAGCACCTAAGAAATGGAGGAAACACAGAAGGTCCCCTGCACTAATCTCCTCAATTGCACAATCCTGTAACGAACACTAACCAGGCAGGCAAGAGGCCTTGCTTGTGAATGGAAATTCACTGAGAACGGAGAATTTTAGCTAAGTGCTGCTAATAACCACCGTTTGTCAGGCCCTAGAGGTGTCAAGCCTTTACAGATGCTCCCTGTCTTAGCCATGTCTTTAGAGTTGCAATTGTTTTCAGCTTCAAAGAGGTGCAAAAGCAATAGCATTTAACAGAAACTTTAGTCCAAATTGTGAATTTTGATACATACACACCTCTCCAGCTTCTGGTAGCAAGAGACAGACACTCCTGAGATGCCAAGCTGGGGCCCGCTACAATCCATGCAACATAGGTCACTGTATCAGTAAGCAATGATGCTCAGTAGATTATGTATATTAAATGCATCTTTAATTGTAAGCTGAAGAAGTCTCTGCATTTAAATGTAAACTTCATTGAAAACTTTCTATACTGTATTGTTGGGCCCCATTTTGGCCCTGGTTTGGGCCTGGAGGACAAATCTGAGCCTGGCTCGAGTTTCTGCGGCCTTGTGGGAAAGCCTAAGCCTGGCTCGATTTTCAAGACCTGTCCCTCTCGCTTCCAACCTGCACCAGCCCTTGCCTGCCTAGCTACTGCTGACATAAAATGAACTTATTGGCCCTATCAGTTACCCCTTACTCTCCATCACCCTTCCTATGTCATCTCTTCCCATACCTAAGTGCCCACCTTCTTGCCTTCTCTATATAAGCAAGTGCCTAGTTTAATAAAGTGATTTCCTGCTTCAACAAGACTCCCAGCCTGGCGTGTTTCTTTTGGGCCGTCATGCCATCCCGCTCAGCCCCAAAAGACCCAGCTGGACGGGGTTCTCTCCTCTCGCCTGGACCTGTTGACAAAGGAACCAACACTGTATTCATTCTATTGGTAAGAAAGTGTGGTGCTTAACAAGTCACTACTGAATAGCAAAGCCAATATATGAGCCACCCACATCTAACTCCAAAGTCGGTGCTTTTAACCACAACCCAACCTTGAGAGTCACTGTATCCTTTGTGTTCCATGTGTTTTCTCTTTTAGTAAGATGCATAAAGGAAGTATCTGCACATGTAAGTCTATGCTCAGTGTGGCTAGATGAAAGAAAGAAGAGAGACAGTCCAACAAGGGCTGAGGATGTAGCTCAGTTGGTAGAATGTTTGTCTGGTATTCACAAGAATCTGAGTTCAATACTGAGAACTGCCCAAACCAGATGGGGTGGCTTGTGCCTTCAATCACTCAAAAGGTAGAAAGAGGAAGACCAAGGTCATCTCATCCTTTGATACATTTTAAGACTCTGGGGAGCCTTTACTTACCGGAGACCACCAAGTGGACACATGGAGTCAGAGATTGATGTAAAATGCAAGAGGAATTTATTGATCCAGCATGCTGGGGTCGTCCTGCATAGCAAGGTGGGAGAACGACCACATGTAGCCCATTCAGGGACCTTTTATACAGTTTTTAGAGAAGCAGCCATTAGGCACAATGTGATTAGCAGAACAGTGTGACTTTTAAACTGATTGTTCTTTAGGGAATGAGGTAGCAGGGGCTTAATCAGACCCTCCCTTCCAGACTACATGCTCTCTAACCTGTTTCTTCCAGAAGGGGAGGGGTGCCCATGTGGACTATCCCAAAGTTCCTGAGCTGACTTCTCAACATATTGAGTTCAAGTCCAACCTGAACGAGCTACTTGAGAACCTGCTGTACCTCCCCCCACCCCAAGAGAGAAAGAGCAATGAATCAATCTATCTCCTGAATGTGGTCTGAGACCAGAAGTCAGAACTCTCTGGCTCCCTTAGACTGTAAATTACATTCACACAATAAATATTCACCAAATCCATGATTCAGCTTTTATCTTTTGTCAATCTGTATTACCATTGTCACACATAATTGTAAGCGAGGACACAATGACACCACTTAAGTAGGCTTCCTATGGGTGGGAAGAAGGTTTATTTGGGAGAAGTTCAAAGTTGTCATGGCTACCTCTCAGGAGTGAGTAACAAAGGTGTGACAGGGGAGATGCTGGTTTAAAAGAGAGCAGGTAGCTGCAGAGAGTGGAAAAGTGTGCAAGCCAGAAGAGCCTGGCAGCTGGTGTGGGAGCTTTGATATATGTTCATGGGGGCCAAAGGAATGCCATTTGCTGAAGGTAGGGAAATATGGGAAGTACCGGCTCTTCCTGGCAAACAGAAACCCATTTCACAGATTTCCGAGGAATGCTTGAGTCTAGGCTTTTGTCTATCCCGAACAATCCTTCTGGATTACCGTCAGAGTCCAGCTTGAGCTGGGCACAGACTATCAATTAAGTTGCTGTCAGTGGCACTGTCATTTTGGGAACTTGGAGATTTGGTACCTAATGATAATGTCTGGCACGCAACAACTGCCCCCTCCCCCCAAAAAATGCCTTCTGAATGAGTCAGTGAATCTGTTCACAAAGAAAAGACATTGCTGAGTTTATCCATTGTAAATCATTGTGTACAGAGCAACCCACCAACCATAATGGCACAGATGTCTTTGTCCTATGTAAGGATCCAAACTGACCCATAAGTAAAAGGGATGTGGCATTGTCATAACACTTACATAACAAGTGCTATGAGCCTGATTAATTAAATTCTAGTCAATGGGAGGGTTTTCCTCATTTTTCTTGGATTTTTGTCTCTGGTCATTATCCATCAGCTTTTTCTTAGGTTGCCCATCATTCTGTCCTAGACCTGAAGTGTATGGAGTGACAGTACCCTGTGTCAGTTTCAGAGCTGTGGTGTCTTTGTCTTAGGTTTTCTATAGCTTGAAGATCAATGCTAACTACTCAGAGCCAATTAGAGATCAACAAACTTTCCCATTTCTATCTGGGACCTATCTGGGTATTTTAAAAAATAGAAAATCTACATGGTTTTCCAACTAAATCCAAGTTCATTTTGTGGTCAAGGTTCCCTGTGTTTCCCTGAAAAGGAGAAAACTTTCCCGAGTTTATCAAAAAATCTGACCAAGATGTGTGCTGCATGTATCCCCATGTGTTTCCTTTCTTGCTTTGTTTCTCGGATATGAAATTTCCACTGGAAATGGAAAATACTTGATTTCCATTTATAAAGTCGTTTAAAAGACATTACAATTAACAAACAAGGTCACGAGCTGGAAAGATGGCTCAGTGGTTAATAGCACTGACTGCTCTTCCAGAGGTCCTGAGTTCAATTCCCAGCAACCACATGGTGGCTCATAGCCATCTATACTTGGATCCGATGCCCTCTTCTGGTGTGTCTCAAGACAGCTCAAGTGTACTCATACATAAAATAAACAAATCTTAAAAACAAAACAAAACACGAGATCACATACTCTTCCCAGATCTCTCTCTCTCTCTCTCTCTCTCTCTCTCTCTCTCTCTCTCTCTCTCTCTC
>JADRCH010000245.1:3943629-4037971 GCA_019843965.1 Rhynchomys soricoides | reverse complement strand
CTCTCTCTCTCTCTCTCTCTCTCTCTCTCTCTCTCTCTCTCTCTCTCCAGTGACTCACTAAGCCCAAATTATGATAGCCATATCACAGTCATGGATGTGGGTCCATCCACTGAAGACATCCGTACTTCCCTTGATTGGCCTGTTTTGACATTCTTTGTGTTCTATTCATAAATCTTCTCCAGCAAATTATAGCAAAAGTGTGTCTCTTCTCGACTGCCACTCTGTGATCTATACTTAACTGCAGGCTTCCAGCCACAGAAGCCATCGCTAATCAAGCCTGCTCCAACCTTCTCAATCTACAACTGACGTCCGGGAAGGCTCTTGCATCAGGGTGTTACATGCTAGATTTCATGTGAATGTTGTAGTCTGAAATGAGAATTATTTGTACAGCTGGAATCTAACATTTGCATAAGTTACAATTAAAAGGGAAAATATAATTACAAATTTTCAACTTAATTTGAATGGCTTTTAAAATGCTCATTTGGCATAGGCAACAGCTTGTAAGCAAACAGCACAATCTCTCTCGAGTTGCATCCCTTTGTCTGGGTAGCAGTCGCGAGCTCATTTTGAAGGGCTTGCTTTAACCCCTGAATCCCAACAGCAACCAGCTCCGAGAGCCTATCATACAAGGCGATGTTTGTTTTCCAAATAGGATTACAACAGACATAGTGATTCATAAATATTTGCATCTTTTAATTGTTTCTAAACACGGAGTGGCAAGTGGCACCACACAGGAATGTTATTCTTCCCGTGAAACAAATGCGCAGTGGAATTTTAAATAGTCTCTCTCCCCTCCACTCTGGTATTTGCGATCTTTGGTCACATCCTCAGATCAGAGTCTCTTTAATGGCGCCAGTCTCTGCCTTTCCCCCATCCCTTTATTACATACCTTTGTCTTAGAGCATCTTCGGTTTGAAGGCGTGGTACTCTTCCCAGAGACAATACCTGCCCAAGTGTATGTGACCCAAGTCTGAATTTATTCACTGGTATTCGGGGCAAAAGACTCCTTCTGATGCCCTCAAACACGAAGATCATTTTTTTTTCCGTGCAGTCCTCTACATAGCCTGATTCCCCCAAAGTTATGGGAACTACGATTTTTGTGAACATATTTTTGACACATCACCAAGTTTTGAAATAGATAGGGACAAAAAGGGAAAAAAATAATTCCATTCAGTCTTTCCCTGGGGAGAAGAATCCAAAGAGGCAAGCAAAAATAAATAAATTAAATAAATAATAAATAAATAAATAAATAAATAAATAAATGCTATTACTGTGAATTATACAATTAACTGCACCTTTCTGTTTTCTCCATCTTTTTTTTTCTACCACAGTCTTGAAATAACACGACACCAGGAGATATTCTGGGAAAAACATGAATTGGAGAAGTGATCCTTTGTTCTGTTTGCCCTGAAATCTAAAAGATACTCTATGGCAAACACAAAGTCGTGAGGTAACAACAAAATCTTATTTATCTTTTTCCTGAAAAACAACAAAGGTACTCAGTTGATTGAGATTATTGCTAAGTAATGTGATTCTTTTTTAATCACAGAAATCCTGTTTTTTGGTTTTTGGTTTTTGGTTTTGGTTTTTTGTTTTTTTTTTAAGGAATAGCAAATACAGAAGTGAGGGGACCACTATGCCCCCATTAAGAAACATCACTTAGAAGAACCTTCTAGAACTGGCTACCTGGTGCCTTTACATAAGGTCAGCTTTTAGTCAACACACTAACTCCATCACTCAGACCCAGGATATAAATGCTGGAGAGAGAGAGAGAGAGAGAGAGAGAGAGAGAGAGAGAACACACAAATGTAATTCATTTAGAAAATATCCTGTATTTTCAATAAACTTCATCCTGTGACCTACAGGTAGGGCCTTTCAGCTTCCCAAGATGCTACCTGCCCTGTACATATTCTCTTTTATACACACTAGATAGCTCTTATGCAGCACAAACTGTACAAAATCAGAAGCCAGAAGCCTGGTGTTTCCTGGAATATTAGTTATTCTTCTCATGGCTTCCACCAAACACATGACACAAAGCACCTTAGCTTTCAGTTTAAGAAGGGTGCATTGTATCGTGGGGCTCTGGAAAGGCACAGCAGCAGGACCATAAAGTTGTTGTTGGCCATAGTGCACCCATCATCAGAAAGCAGAAAGAAGTCAGCACTGGTACCCAGCTCACTCTCAGCTCTTTGGTCACTTTGGGACTCTATTGTATGGAGATGGTGCCCCCACATTCAAGGTGGGTCTTCCCTGCTCAGTTAAACCTTCCTAGAAACAGCTCCATACACTTATCAGGAGGTGTGTTTCCATGTTCATTCTAAATCCATAACGTTGACAATGGAAGTTACTCATTCTACTGGACCAGTAAAACAGAGCTGCCATTTCCCCCAATATTTTAATTGCTGCCCGTTCATTCTTTTTAAAAGACACGCTTGTGATTTGGCCAATTTTATGACTTAGAATAAGATCAAATTAAATCATTTTGAATTCATGTAAAGAAAAATATTGATGGAAACTAGCACAGAAGACACACAAAGATTAAGAAAAAGATGTATAGATAAGCAAAACTGAGGGAACAGTGACCTAAAAAGTCATTCTTCACCAGAGGCTGAGGTTTGAATTTAAAAAAAAAAAGTGTACTTCTCAAAAAACTTGAAAGAAAATTAAGATCCCAAGAAATACCTAATTATTTCTTTTTTAAAGATTGATTAAATATATATATATATACATACACACACACACACACATACACACACACACACACACACACACACACACACTGTAACTGTACAGATGGTTGTGAGCCACCATGTGGTTGCTGGGATTTGAACTCAGGACCTTCGGAAGAGCAGTCGGTGCTCTTAACTGCTAAGACATCTCTCCAGCCCTGACCTAATTATTTCTAATTTTCATTTTTCCCCTTGGTTCACAAACCATATTTCTCAAAAAAGGCTGAAGGCTATACCACACTAAACTTTCCTTAGATACACAGCAGTACCTGAAGCAAGCAACCTCTTGAAGATACAAGGGTCTAGCAAGAAGCCTGCATGCAAACCAGGTTAGCTCCGAAAATGGTGTGGGCTGCTTCTCATGGCTAAGCAAGATGGAGTGAGGCTGACCATCAGGGAAGGATTTCTCACACACATGAGAAATAGTGTGAATATTGTAGGCAGAAGCAAACAATGGTCCCTGGACTCACCAGCCACGCCTAAGTCCCGAGCAGCATGCTTCTCTTGCTCTCCTGTTCTGTCTTTCCTCTTCCTTTGTTTCCCCTTCTCCCGTGTCTCACCTGCTGAACTGCTATATAACTGTCTAATATATAAGAGTCTATTTTTCACTTCAACCTCTTTTTTATATAACGCTTTTTGTTTTCTGAGTTTTAGATATGAATGGCTGAAGCTTTAAGTTTCTGATTCCCTAAGAAGCTTAGGTTACAAATGGTTATAAACAGGTTTCCTTCTCATGTAGACCCGAGATGGGCATCTCTTCACTGCTGATCAAAATAGAGCTGTTCTGAGGGTTGAAGCAATGGAGTCCTTTGGAAAGGGTAAGGATCATAAGAAGCACGGGGGTAGAAAGGATGGCCCTGGAGTTAGCGAGTCTGGGAAACTCGGTATTTGATGTTCTTTGCCCTATCCTGAACTCAGGCCAATCCCAGGGGCAACATAGAGAAAGCTAAAGTAATCCTCTGTAAGACAAAGTCAATCATCCTTTGAATGTTCCTTTATACCTCTTTTTATATAAACTACACCTCTTAGGGTAAATATCAGAATGGATGGAATTTCACATCACATTTCTGCATCTACAGGTTCTTACAGAGCAGGCAATGAAATGAGATAGTTGCCAGGATCCTCAACCCCTTTAGCCACAAAATCATTACATAACTCGGTTAAGAAAAACACCATTTTTGAAAACTTGAAAAGTCAGAATAAGATTTGTGTTCTTGGTGAATTAAGGAAGAAGCAGTAAGGATGGTAAAAGTCTCTTCAGATGGGTTATTGTCTTACAATCCCTCAAAGTCTCATCAAGCCACATGCAGCCCTACTGTGGGACTCATCACCCTGTGGGGAGTCAACCCCCACTCTCCTTATCTCCCGCCCTGAGCAAGCAGGGGAACAGGTATAGAGCTGGGAGATGCATAGAGCAGACTGGCTGGATTGCTGTCCCTCCAGAGTTCTACATAAACTACCAGTGAATAAGACTGCCACTCAGACAAGAGTCAAATACGTCTACATATTTATTTCGGGAAGAGCTGACAACATTCCAAGGTAGTTTCTGTAAAAGAGATTCATTTATTTCCAATGGATGTTTGATCTCCCAAGGGACCACATGCTTCAGTTGATACCTTGTGATGTCACGACAGCAGGACTTCCTTGGTGTGCCTCCCTCAGGAGAATATCCTGAGCCTAAGTACATTGAAATACAAATAACTGTCTACTTGGCTTTCCATGATGCTGCAGACTCTCACCATTGGTGATGAACTTGTTTGGCAGGCAGCTTCCCAGACTAAGAGTTTGTGCTTCCTTTTCTTCACTGTTACAACAATGGACCCTTGGAAGAAGGGCCCCAGAACAACAGTTAACCAGGGTGAAACTACTCAAGAGGATCAGATGTGGATCATCGGCATGGGGGTCCTCTAGGAAAGCAGTTCTAGAATTTCTTAGAATCATACCAGTGGACCAATACTCAAGAATCAGTCTCACACCTGCTAGAGAATGGGGTGGCACAGATATGAAGAGGGGACACTTTGTCACAAGGAGTGAAGAAAATGCAAGTGGCTTTGAGAAGAATGACTATAAATAATTAGTGTACACTAGAACTATGAAAGCAGGCTCCGTCCCAGTTAACATTCTGAGGGGTGAATGCATATAGTTCCCCAGGGATGAAGCAGGCACTGCATAGGCTTTGTGCCATGCATGTTGACTGTCGAGGCATATTGGAGAAGTCTGACTTTAGCTTCATGACTCACTGTTTCTAGTTTCTGTATCTTTCCACCCTCTCTTGGTTCCTCAAGTCCAAGTTGTTGAGTAAGGACCAATACTCCTCAAGGTCATACACATCCTCCATCCCAGTGCCATGTATCACAAGGAGCCATGATGGAAAAGGGAAATGGGCTGCACCCCCCTTGCCCAGGTACCTGTTTTGGGTGCCATAAAGTCTGAAATGGCTCATTGGTTTGTTTGTCCTTTGTCAAAGTCTCCTACTCTCAAAATTATATTCATCTTTCAGGCTGCAATTTAAGCCTCACTTCCTTCCTTGAAGGGTTCCTTCATGCTAGAGGCACAGCTATCTTAGTACCCCACCCAGGAAGGAGGGAACAGCCCTCATGTCAGCCTGAGATCAGGAATACTGCTCAGAGCTATTAGCACACTATTTATTGTACACAGAGGAAACTCTGCACATGAGGCTCTGGAAGAGGAAAGGCACAGAATGACAATGTATGTAATCCATTATGATATTAGAAAGGTTTGGAAAACAGTATGGTGTCAGTTATGTCCCCCTGGCACATATCTAGATCCTTCATTATAGACGAGTCGTTAAGAACAAGGGTTCTAAAGTTGATCACTTGAATTCAGATCTTAACTCTGCTGCTTAGTGCTGGCCTTGAGTGGGACAGTTAACTACTCTGGCCTCTGTGGAGACTAGGACAATGGTATTTCTTCCTCCTCAGCCTATTGAGAGGATGACACAGGTTAAGGTCCACAAAACTTTCCCAACAGTGCCCGACATACAGTAAACATTCTGTAAACAGCAGCTATTATATCTGGAAAAAGTCGTGGTGGTAAGACTGAAAATTCATTAATTAGTGTGACACACGCTCATTCAAATCAAGAGAAACCCAAAAGGGAGTGTTGTTCTCCACTCTCTTATTGACTGGAGGAGGTTTGAGTGGCATCTAGAAGGACTATACGTAGCAAAAGCAATCCTGGCAGTAGGCTCATTGCTTAGCAAAGGTAGAGGCACCCACCAGAAGCAATGGTCATCAGAGGGTGGTATCTGAGGCCTCCAGACATCATATCATGCTATTATATCAGATATCATAAAACATGCAAGGTATTGAAGCGTGCTGACATGATGGTAGAAGAAACAGAGGAGTCTAAGGGGATTGATGACAGCCTGTAGACATGACAATGGTGTCAGCAAAGGCAGTGACAAATAGAGGTCAGAGGTCAGTGCACAGTGGGCAGCGCAGGTAAGACATCAGCCTAACTCCGGCCCATGGGAGAGTTTTCCTAGGTCAGCAGAAATATGTGGAAGATGGGCTTTGCCAGCATGAAGGGTCCTCTGTGAGGGCAGTAATGACAACACCCTCAAACCATCACTTGGGATCTCAATCACAAGGAAGGAATGTTGAGAAATCATTAAAAGTGCACAGTTTGGATTTGGGGCCTTGTGTTCTATTCACATGGCTACTGAGTATCCATGCCACTGACTCTGCTCTGGCTACTAGAAATACCTGAAAAAGAACGAGATTCTTCTTCACACCATGTTCAGCACAACCTGATGGGGCACAGACCCATCAGTTGTGATATGTGAGTTGGTGAGCTTGCTGCTGCCAGGAAGTTGGGAAGACATGTACTGATGACTAGCAATGGAATAGAATGAGACAACGTAGACATCACGGCAAAAAACCAAAGGCATCATCTACAGGGAGGGTTCAATGCCAGGACAAAGTCAGGATGAACTGAAGACTGTGCAGGACCCTGAGGTGGGAAAGGCTCGGCAGATAGGAGACACCAACGAGAGACTAGCAGATCTAAAGAAGGAGCCAACAAATCATGATCTGTAGAACAAGGCAGCCTGCTCCCTTTGTAAATGAGGTTCAGTCGGAGTCTAGCTTCAGTCATTCCATTCATTTGTTCATTTAGTATCTACAGCTGCTTTTGTGGCATTGTAGCAGAGCAGCCTGTGCTGGAAACATGGACATGACTCCGGCAGTAGAGTGACTGCTGTGCAAGCACCAGGACCTGAGATCAGTCCCAGAACTCACATAAAAATGGTCATGCATGCTTGTAGTCCTAATGTTTGCCGGTGGGCTGTTGTGAAAGAAAGGCAGGCAGAAGCCCTGGGGCCTGCTTGGAGAGTTCCAGAACAAATGAAAGATTTTTGGGGAGGGCCAGAGAGAAGACAGCACCCAAAGAATAACTAAGTTTGTTGCCTAAGACCAGCTTTGGCATCCATGTGGTTGGTAAACTGAGGGAGGTAGCCATTGGGGGTCAGTGCTTAGAGCCGCTGACTGAGGTGGATCCAGATACCTACAGTAGCTGCTGCCAAAGGCAGCCAGTGATTAGAGAAGTTACTCAGCAGACTTTTAACTCTGCAGAACAAAGCTTATTTTACTGGGGCTGGCAGTCTCTGTGGCCAGCAAAAAAGCTATGAACTCTTTTAACTCCTTGGGGCCGGTGAAAAAGAGAAGAGAGAAAATTCACACATGAACATGTACGTATACACACACACACACACACACACACACACACACACACGAGTGGATGAAGCAAGAAGAGTAGTTCAATAACTTTATACACACAAATATATACATGCATGCATACAGACAGACACACCTACAAACAGACATATGCACATGCACACATAGAATGGTTAGTACAAAGCTCCAGCAAGTAGGCTCCAAACACTTCATACATACACGCAAAAATACACACAATTGGTGGATGGAGCAGGCTCCAACACACAAACACACACCCACACAAACTTTACATATACACACACATACACAGAGTTGATGGATGGGAGGAACAATGTTCCAACCCTCCACTCTCACAGACTTTACACATACACACAGTGAATGGAAACCCCAACTTTCATATTTTACTTTTTTCTTCCATGGCTTATACATCCCAGCAAAATCTTTCAAGCGGTGTTCAATTACAATGTGATCACGTTTTAGTTTTCTTCTAGTGAATGATTATGAAAAAAACAGTGTGTTCCCCAATACCTTTAAAAGAAATAACATTACATAGTACAGATAAAGAAAACAGATTATTCCAAAAACCCACGTACATTCGTAGCTAAGCAACTTGTTATAGATTAACAACGTGAGGCAAGCAAGTAAGGTAGTTTTCTCAGCCAGATTCTCTCACTGGCAGGCAGCAAATTGTGGTTACAAAGAAAGGATCAATTATTTTATTATTTATCTTTTAAAGTAATCTTGTAAGAATCTTAAAAGAACCACAAATCTGAACTTTTATATAAAAATCAGTCATATCTACCTGAAATCCTCAAAATGCATATCTACTTATCAGCAGTTCTTAATAAATCATATCAGGAAGCTGAGGGCAAAAATGGGTATAAGAAATCAATCATCACCAGTCCAGCCTCAGTGAGAGTCACGTCAGCCAATGCTGCCATTGTTCTAGTCCCCTGACCTTAAAGAGTCCCTAGCTTAACTAGATAATAAGAGTGTGCTTTCTGAGCTTCTTTCCTAAGGTATTTTTACATCAGAGGCAGTAGTAAAAACATCTCAGCCTAGCTTCGTTAATAATTTATTTTTCTAAATTTTTTCAAAGGGTGGTGGTCATTGCTGACAATCTACATCTCTAAGTTCTTCTCTAGGGTGGTGATTGAATCATTAATCTGCTCCAGCATCAATGCCCAAAAGAGTGCAAGCATTAGTACTGTAAATGCCAAAGATACTGCCCAGTGAGGGACTGGAAGCCCCCTAAAGTTTTCATAAAATTAAGAGGGGTGTGAGGGTGTCAAGCAGAGCAGAACTCCATAACAGCATAAAGTCCTCAGGACACAGTCCCCGGGGCTGTGCCACATCGAGGCCCACCCATGTGGCTATAGTAACACGTGGGCTGCATTCCCTGAGTTCTAAAGCCATTTGTCATTCCTCCAGCGTGGCCCTCGCAGTTTGTCCTCTGATTTTCACCGGCATGTACACGCACACATGCATGTGTACACATACACTCAAGACTATATGGCTACAAAGCCAAAATACTTTTCCATCTGACCCTGGTTAGAAAAGATGTGCCGATCTGGTCAAGACATAGTAAAGGAAGGACGGAGGGCAATAATGGCACTGGAGGAGGTAAGGGGAGAAGAAGGTAGTAAGTTCTGCAGGGCATTTCGAGCCATGAAAAATAGCATAGATTGATTCATAGGTTATATTCTATGCGGAATGGTAACCCACAGGTAGGTTCGAAGCAGGAGAGATCCATGGTCTGGCTTATGTTCGTTGAGAGCACTATGGGAACTATGAGCAAAGTGGCGGTTGCTGTGGAGCCCAGTGAGAGGCAAAGGCGCCAAAGATGGCAGCAGCGCAGCTCGAAGTGAGGATACACTATGGCAGGTATTGAACAAGCTGGGGAAACCTGCACTGTCAAGCAAGTTTTTCAAATTCTCTCAGCCTCTGTTTCTTGCCAGTATAACCCATGTGGTAACTGTTGTGTAAGGTACATTACAAAGCACTGCTAAGGACCCGTTAGAGAGGAAATGTCCCACAGATGTGGGTCTTGGTTACTGTTATTGGGTGCTTGGCTGGTGAGACCTGAAGAAACCAGGTCCCACCCAGCATGTGGCTCACGGGTGTTCCACTCCGGTGAGTTTACCAGGTCTCTGGAGGCAAGGATTCTCACTTATCCATCTTTATATCCCAAGAACTGTGCCTGGCACCTGGTAGATGTTTAATAAATGTTTATTGATTAAACTATTAAGTTTTTCTTTTAAAGAAAAAGATGAGGATAATTCAATCTGTCATTTTTTTTTCCACCAGAAATATTTGCTTTTGTGATAGATGAAACACAGTTTTGAGGCATAGAACCATTGTGAATATTCAGAAGTAGCTGTTTTAGAGAAAGACAGTTCTTAGGATCTTCCCTGTGTAAAGGAAAATGCAGGTGATAATACTGTCCAGAAAGCATCCTCCTCAAAAACTATACCAGTGGTGACAAGGATATCTTGACTGTGAACTGCAATGTTGCCATGAATGATAAAGTCCATCACCCTAAATAAGTCTGCACGTCGAAGATCTTTGCTACACTGTGGCCTCAGCAAGCGTCTAGCACCAGCTTTCTAATTTCCAGCCACTTTTCAAGATTTTGTTGGGAACCAGTTGGACAGTTTGATCCCATATCCAGCCATAATGAATGGTTCTCTACATTCCATGGTTAATCTCCTTCCATCTATTGATCCACTAGTCTACCTATAAAACTAAAAGGACTTGTATTGAAATTAAAGTGGAAAGTTCAGGCAGACATGGTAGAGCACACCTGTTATCCAAGAATCGGGTGAGTTAAGAACCAAGGATTGGGTCTTTGAGGCAGTTCTTGACTATAGTAAATTTCAAGGTCAGCCTACCTTACTTGAGATCCCACATCAAGTGAAAAAAATCCAATCAAGATTTCAGAACTATAGGCCAATTTTGTTATTTTTTGGCACTTCCGGTTGTCTGTCCCAGGACTGGCCTCCCATAGGTTCGTGTGTTTAAAAACTTGGTTCCCAGCTGGCGGTCATGCTCCGTGGGATTGTGGAGCCTTTAAGAAATGTGGCCTTCCTAGCTGAAGTTGGCTACTAGCAGCAAGCTTTAAAGGCAGTTGCCACCTCTACTTCCAATCCTAGTTTGCTGCTTCCTGCTCTAACAAGATCTGAAGTTCAGAACACCCTAGCTGCCATGACTTCACCGCTATAGTGGGATTTATTCCCCGGAAGTGAGAAGTGAAAATAAACTAGCACCCTCTCCTGAGTTGCTCCTCTCAGGTATATTGTCACAGTCAGAAGAAATTAGTACTCTTCTCCAAGAAAGACTAGAAATCTGTTGTTATTAAATTTCTCTCAGAGATAATTTCCCCTGAACTTTCAAAATGAGTGTTCCCCATCAGGCCAAGAAGAAGGAAACGTGAGAAAGTGGGGCATCTTTGAGAAGTGAGGCTGAGCGACGCTCTACAGAGAACCTGTGTGCAGCCCACTGAAATAAGGAGAAAATTATTTTAATGAGTTAGGTGTTGTGTACAATAGCCACGAGGAATAAGATGTGAGCAAAAAGACGTCACAAATAAAGTCATGAGCTGATTTGTTTTCGTTCTTTCCTTTCTTTCTTTCTTTCTCTTTCTTTCTTTTTGAGAAGAGCTGACTCTATACCCCCAAACAGATCTTGAAGCTGCCTCAGCTTCCCAAGTGCTTGGGTTATAGATATGTGCTATCACACCTAATTTTTACTATTTTAGGCAGATAAATTTTGTCATCAAAAGTGTCATCTTCCCTCCCCCCCCCCCCCAGGTTATCTAATCACACGGTGTGAGCATGAGTTTACATGAGTTCTTGTGTTTACATCTACATATGAACATCACTGAACGGACTCAGCAGATTGCGTTTATATACACGTGTGCACGCATATATGTGTATGTGACAAAGAAAGTTAAACAGATTACGAATGGGGCACAGGAGGAGTGAGAGGGAAGAGGTAGACGGTGGAAATTATGTAAATACAATACTCATGTATGAAATCCTCAAAAAAATTAAATATACAATACAAATAAAGTATTCAAAGCTACCTAAATTATGATTGATTTCAAATGAGACTAAACACGCCATACAAATTTTTAGCAAAAAATGATATTTATGAGTAAATATATGCTTCCAAGTGATATCTTTTAATGTGGCAAAATACCCATGTCATGTAATTCAAAATTGTGAAATGCTCAACAGGCCCAACAAACAAGATGTCAGCAGGCAACACTGATTTGTCATAGTCACAGCAATTAGACATACCTTTATTCCATATACGTCTCTATAGCTTAAAATTTCAACTGGACGGCCTTAAGAATTAGCCAAACTTGAGTGAGTGCGAACATGTTTGGGCAGATCATCACTGTGCCGTGCAAACTTATCGATTGAGCTAACAGAGTATTAAAAATGAAAATGTGAGGAAATGAGCGTGCTAATGGAGGAGACCCCACACCCCCTGAGGAGGAGGAGAGGACCCTTGAAACATCAGGGAGCAGCCATGAGGAAGGAGAATTTTTTTTTTTAACACAAAGTCTGGCATCTCACAAATAACGTATGTTCTATATTATGTGGCAGTTGCTATGGTAACAACCTTTATTTTCTGAAACAGTACACAGATGTGTACAACATTCTTACTTGCTGGTTATAAATTATAGCTTCTCCCATAGTTCAATAACTTAAGAAGTCTGTATTTTCAAAATCTCAGAAGTTCTAATGTTATTAAATTTCATTTATGAGATAATTTCACCTGTACTTTCAAAATGAGAGTGTTCCCAAGGAGGCCAAGAGAAAGGAGCCTTGAGAAAGCGGGGCATCCCTGTGAGGAGAGTCTGAGCGATGCTCTACAGAGAACCTGCGCGTGGCCCACTGAAATGAGGAGAAAATTATTTTAATGAATTGGGTACTTCGTACAATAGCCACGAGGAACAGGGTGTGGGCAAAATGATGTCACACAGCCACGAGCTGATTTCTTATTATCAGGTGCTATATTTGTAGTTTTTAAATAAATGAGCATTGTTTCTTAGAAATGTCATAGTGTTAGTATAATTCCCTAAGCTACAATGGCGTGAGGGAGTGAATTAGCCTTCAAATGAAATGCTTTTTGAATCTTGGAAGAAGATGAGCCTTGGAAAAGATTATATCGTTGCATTTAATAAGGCATACCACCCTTTTGTCAGGTCAGAAAACAGAGATATATTTTACTGATTAGGTTTTCTTTTTTAATATTCAATGTTCAGCGCCAGGCACTTACCGCTTCTGCACATAGGACTGACTCTCCACATCTAGATGTATGTCTATACACATGGAAACGTGCATTGTGGAAGATGTGGATACTCTGGATGGTTTTCCCTGTTGTGAAGACGTATACTGTGTTCTCCAGATCTGCATATTTCCTTTAGATAAATAGTTCCCTACAGGGACATGGCTTTAACAAAAGAGCCTTTGTCTAGTGTGATAAGTGGCTCACATACTAGTACTAAACATAAAAATAAAGTCCAAATTGTAGATCCTTAAGCCTTGCTGAACAGTCATCTCTCTGGCAATTGTCATCAGGTTAAGGATTAAAAGCCAGGACACATATTAGAAAAACAAGATTGTGGAGTTAGCACGTGAAGTTTCAAAGGCATGCTTATAAGCTAACAACAACAAAAAAATTCTCATTATAGGGAAGATTGTAAGCATCCTTAGTGAACAGCATCAAAAAAAAGCCCTGATCCTAAAGGTCTGGAAATCATGCTGCAGATAGATTGCTCTTACCACACAGGGAACATCTGGAAATGCTAACCCAAGTCACAACACAGTTTAACGCAAATCTAAAGCTACCTTAGCAGCAGCCACAAGAAGAGCAACAACTGAATAGCGTACACATAAGGAAACCCATTTTGCGGAGCTTGCGCCATTAAGTGGTGGTTAAGATCTTTGCTAATGCTCTCCCCACATGCCCCTTTCTGTATCATTCTGAGAAGTATTAAAACAGAACATGACTAGTCCATTCAAATCCGATGCTAGCAAGGCAGATATCACCAATCAGGAACTCCCAAGCTAGAACTCAGGACCCGGTAGCAAGGGTAACTCGTTGCCAGCTGCGTTTTAAAAGTATTACTTAAATTACGCTTAAGTCATAAGATAATTATGAACTTTCTTCTCTTTTATATTTATACGGCATATTTATTGAATCGCGCCGTGTGCTTTTACAATAAAGTGCTTTCTGCGTGGTCGCCTTTGTTCACCCAAAATAAAAGTGACAGTTATCCTTTTATAAGATATTCTGAGAACATTTTCTCTTCTTTGAAGCTGATTGATGCACTACTTTAAACGTTCCTGCAAATATCTTTTCAATTCAAGTTTTTGCATAATGTAATAAGAAGATAAAAGAATTCTATACTTCAGCAAGAGACATTACAAAGCAAGTAGAGACATTATCAAGGCATTAACATGCTCCTAATAGCAGTAAACCCTTTTAACTGTCTGATGTAGAACATGTTCCCACCAAACCACCACATATTATGGTAATTGGCTCCAATTTCTGAATCTTACATTGTAAAGTTACAAAGACTTGGGTAAAACTGAAAATCAAATGTACGATGCTCATCTTGTTACCCATGTCAGTGTGAGATGTTTGCTCTCTACCTCTTTCGAGGACAGGTCTGATCTGCTGAACTGCTTGTTCCTGCATACAATATTTTCATATCCTGCTTCCTTTTTTTTAATTTCTATTGATATAAATACATTTTTCCCCAAATAATCCTTCTCTAACTCCAAAACATCACAGAGCGTATTCCCTCAGACTCTGTAACACACGCGTTATCTGTGCATGCCTGAGCCACGCAGCAACCACTTTGTGTGTTCTCCCATCCAGGGAGAGATACAACAGAGGAGACAGGATGCCGTGAGGTTTCTCAGGTTTTTCTTTACAACACACTACTAAATTATAGTAGTCTTTCCATCCCAGCCGAGAGGAAATATAATTTCCAACTAAAGTTGAGCCCAGATTCTGTTAAATTAAATAGCAAAGAGAAAATAGTTCTTGGCTTTCTTGCTCTTTGGTAGGATGCAGGGCAGGGGAGAATTGACATCAGCCAGTGCCGGATGATTAACCTGCAGTTTAGGTTGCATTTCTAGGTGACTCGCCCATCATGCCGGGGGAAGCTTCTCTGAAGCTGGCGCCTGCAACTTGCCTGCTTGAAGAAGCTCAGGTCTATCAGAATCCACAGTCGGGCTCTGAGAAAGCTGTCATTTCATGTGTCTAAAATAGCTTCTGATGCGATGTACAAGATGTCAAGAAAGGAAGGACAATAAAATAAAAGCCAAAGGAGGAGAACTATTTCAATTAAGAAGCGTTTCTAGACCGATCCTTGGAACTCACATAAAATAAAAGCTGCCAGGATCAATCTGTGCTTAAAAGGTTGATTTTTGTGGCTCTTACACACAACCATGCAGGCCAGGAAGGGGGAGGGGGTGGAGGGGATACAAATTATTCACAGGGCAAGCTGAACTTTAAAACTCGTTCCTCACTAGATAGATATTTGGTTATTAAATTTCCCTAATGGGTCTAGGGAAAATGTTCACGTGACAGGTTGGAAAGGGAAAGAATAAAATGTTCACACAGAAAAAAAAAAATGACACATTTAATCTCCAGGCCTATAAGACTGAGATCCTGAATTTCTAAGAATTTAAACTTTAATTACAGGTAATTAAAAGCCCTATATAAATTCTGGGGATTTCTTTTTATTGCTCCAATTTTTCCAATGATTTTTGGATGCTGTTTTCAGAGAAAGATAAATAGTTCTTTAAGAACTGCCCTATCACCCCAGTAATCAAATATGCTAAAGGTGAATTGGGGGAAAAAATCCTTATGAAATTTGAGGCAACCTTTGAGCCAAGGGTATAATAATATTAAATGAAGACATAAGTATTCTTTAAAAAATAAATAAAACTAAATGTGGCTTCTATGAAAAATGTCACTTTCATTTTTGTTTGATTTTTCCCTCTCAAATGTATTTATTTTAATTGTCAGATAAAACTGCATCACATACAGCATGTTTTAGAGAATATAGATTTATATATACATGTACAGTGTGAAATGTTTAAATCTGGTCAATTAGCACACACGCATTTGTTTTATGACTCATACTGTTTGAGAAACAAATAGGATACCTTTAATTTGCTAGTATTTCTATCTCATGCTTTGTACTGAGGGGGTATTGGGCAGGGAAAAGGTTAGTTCACTTGCTCTTCAACTATCTGCCTTAACTTGCTTTCAAAGTGTGACCCTTTCTATGGTCTTTTTCTGGGACCTTTTCTCTTTTAAAAAAATCAAGTTTTTCTGAAGGGGAAACACTTTTTAAAATCCATCTGTTCATCATCAAATCAAGAGCTTTGCCTGACATACATCTTCCTCAAACAATAAGAGAAACAGCCAGAGAGCTCCCTCCAATCAAAAGGAGAAAAATAAAATCAGCGGGTCCTTAATATACTTAAAAGAGATAAAAACCCCATTGATGCTTCTAAAAATAAAAACGAGGGAAGAGCTACTTTATTGATTCTCCACAAACCAACGAACGTGTACCTTATTGATAACACTAAACACCACCTAAGCCTTTGGTGATTTTCAGCCGGAAGTCTGCTCCTGAATGAAGGCTTAAATCATTGTATTAATATATTAGAAAGAAAATTACCATGGGAGACACTTGGAAATTAATTAAAAACCCTGCACTCAGTTTGTTTGTGAGAGAAGATAAATATCACACATGGGGAAAGACACCTGACAACCACCATAGTTTTCAGATCCCAAATTAGCCCCTGACAGCTATGTCTTTGTATGAGTCTCCTTGGGGTGTGATAAGTAGAGCAGTGGAATATGAAAATTCCTGATAGAAGTATTTATTACTGACACTTCCGAAACATTCCATGTGTGTCATCAGCAAAGCATGCCTCACCTCAGACAGAAATGTCAGCTTTGCATCCAAGATTTCTTTTTCCACCCTCCAACCAGCCCCCTGCCTCCCTCCACATTCACCGCTTCCCACCCTCTTCTCCGAATGACCATCTTTTTCAGAAGTTCAACAGCAGCCCCTGGTGGAAGTTGGAGGCTGCTTCAGCCTGTGCACAGTTGGAGCAGCTCCATCGAGTCAGCAGAATGAAAGTGTGTACATCAGACCAGCTTTCCACGGGTCAGAGACCACAACACCATCCCGTTGTACAAATTTGGCACTTCATAATGGTAATCTCAGTCAGTGTCAGGAGCTAAAGTCTTGTAAATATATATACATACTAAACAACAAACATTTAGCAAAGCTCTCATCATTTTATACGTGAAGACTAATAAATAACTACCCTGGAATAATGACTGCTGCAGTAGAGTGGTTGAAAGGAAGAGACTCCACACGGGGGTTGGGGGGAGGCGCTGGAGAATCACCATTTTGTCTGGCTCACCTTGTGAATTCAACTCTGTCACTTAACAATATAAGCCATACAAAGTGACAAAGGAGAGATTTCTGTGGGTCAGAGCTCCGAAAACACACAAGTCACTGTCCAGCCTCATCTAGCTAGTGAGCAAGGTATCACAAAACAGCCCCAAATGTTTTTCAGAGAGTCAGTAACTGGCCTTTCTCCCGCCCAGTGAACAGACTTAAGTCACCCAAAGGCTGGAGAAAACACTGCACATTGTAAGCCCCACCCAGAGTTAAGTGTGTGCTTTCCACAAAGGAGCCTGGCCAAGGGTCTCAAGTCCAGCTATGCTTTCTCTGGTGTCACCTTCTTAACATGAAGGCAAGGGATTGCTAGGTTCTGTGCCTTTGGGGCAGGATCACCCAGAGAGTGCTGTGTCGGTGATATACCTATCTTGCTACTAGACAAGAAACTGATGACATCATGAGGAATTCTGCTTTATTGAGGGATTCCCAAGTCTGCCAGCATCAGGAAACATAGGGTATCCACCACACCAGAGGCCCGTGTTAGGACAAAGGACCAACCTCAGAAGACCAGAGGCCTCCATGAGTGAATGTTCAAATCATTCTGTATTTTTATTTCTCTCTCTCTCTCTCTCTCTCTCTCTCTCTCTCTCTCGTCTCTTTTTTTTTTTCTTTCTTTCTGTTTTTGTTGTTGTTTGGTTGGTTCTTTTGGTTGGCTGGTTGGTTGTCTAGTTTGGTTTTGGGTTGGTTTTGTTTTTGATTTTTTACTTTTTAGGTTTTTTGGTTTGGGGGTTGTTTGTTTTTCAAGACAGGATTTCTCTATGTAGCCTTAGCTATTGGTTGTCCTGGAACTTACACTGTAGACCAGACTGGCCTTGAACTCACAGAGATTCTCCTGCTTCTGCCTCCTGAGTGCTGGGATTATAGGCATGCACCACCACTGCCCAGTTTATTCTTCTCTTCTTAAATAATGCAGAATCTTAAGAAGAAAATGGTGCATTTAAAACTTACTATAGCTCTATGCGAATACTAAAATACAATAAATACATTTAATCTGAAAGTTTGGTTCGTAGATATTTTAAGTATTGTACTTCACTCTCACCTGCTTGCCCCTGAGGTCTCTTTCATCATGGGCATGATACAATTTTATCACACAATTAAAATAAATAAATTTGAGAGGAAAAAAATCAATGAAAATGAAAGTGATATCTTTCAATGAATTATAGTAGAATAGAGAAGATAGTTCTTTGTGGATCATTTTTATATAATGTAGTAGTGACACAAAAATCCTAACTGGTGCAGGATATTTGATCACACTGTCAACTCCAAGATTGTGTTATTTACTGGAAGAAAAAAAAAAAACTGTTTCTAGTTGTGGTGTGGCTCAGCCTTTAGCACACACCCTTATTCCCAAACAATAACGATAAAGTTAGTTTGCAGAAGGAAGCAGCCATGTTTGAAAGTGATGTCTAATTGAGTGGCAGATCTGACAGAATAGAATATGCCCCACTCTTATGAGAACAGAGAGGAAAGAAAGACAATGTAAGAGAGAGAAAGTTTTACAGAGATGGGGTGAAGAACAAGCTAGACACAGGTGAAGACAGAAGGAGCCAGAGAATGAGAACAGATTGCCAGAGTTAGTTAGGCCAAGCAGAGCAAAAAGTCAAGGTTGAAAGAGAAGCCAGAGTAAATCAGTCAGCATGGAAAGGAGTTTAAGCCAGAACAACTGAGTTGAACCAGCCAGCTAGAGTACAGAAAGATCTAGAAAACATGATCTTATTCAGCAGTAAATCCCAGAGGCTGAAAACATTATAGACCTAGATTAGATTGTATGGAGCCTAGAAGCTTCCAGGACTAGGCCTAGGTTACAAGATGGAGACAGTAAACCTCAGAGATGACAGTTACTACATGAGAATAGTGAAAGTATTTTCACCTTTACACCTAACAAAGTGGGGCCCTTAGCTTAGCCAAGGGTCATCATAGGCTTTCTACAGAGACTAAAGACATTTTATAAAGGAGCTACAAATAATGATTTAGGTCTGTAATTCCAGCACTTTAGAAGCTGATGCAAAAAAGGAATAATAGAGAAAAATCACCATGGCCCAAGAAATGAAGATATAAAACTACATGATACAAGTTGACCATCCTGAATATAACAGCTCACAATCCAAACTGCTCTGAAATCTGAAAGGCTTTGAGCACCAACATGACTCAAACTCGATTTTAAAGCAGTTTGGATTCAGCCTTTCAGATTAGTTATACCTAACTAGGAGAATCTATATAAATATTACAAAATCCAAAAACAAACTCCAAAATCTGAAAGACTTCTGCTTCCAAGCACATAGGATAAAAGACACTCAGTCAAAGAACTGTATGCCAAAAACACAGAGGCAGCTTGATCTCTTTGAAACAGAGGTGGAGGCTAGAAACAGAAGATGAGGTCACCACTGGAGAGCACTCTCTGCTGTCCAGGGGAGACTGAGCTTGTCCTAGGAACTGTGGGAAACACTATGCAGAGGAGTGACGTATACGATCCACAGTTTGCTGGTCTTGCCCAAGGCATGAGAGAAGAGCCTCAGTTCTGGGAAGTCTGACAAACATTTGGCGCTGAGAAGAACTACTGGCTTATTGGATGTGGACCATGAGCAAGGAGGGTTGGACAGTTGCCAAGTTTAAGGTTCAGGAGACAGCACAGATTGTGGCAGGGCTGAGTTGGAGACTACAAGGACCAAAGGCTTGAGGGGCAAGATGACACTCTGGAGAAGTCATCTCAAAAGATATCCTCAAGTGTCATCCACAGGCCTCCAGACAGATCCTTGTAACACTGGTTATTAACACTGTCCTTGGAGGTCACAGCTGGAGAGGGACCTAACAGATCATTAAGGCCAAGCACTTTAAAGCTGTGCTGTGGGGACCACAAGGTGGCAAAGCAAACTAGAGGGAGGCCATTTCCTTGAACCCTGCCCAGGATGGCCTACTTTTCCATACTGTGTATAGTACACTTCTTCATCAGATTGTGATAATGAAAATCACATCTTGTTAACCACAAACCACCCTTTCCTTTACAGGGAGGCAGCTGACCTCACCCCAACCTCCACCAACTTGTTCACAGACCAAAGTTTGCAGCAGAGGCTGAGCTAGATGCAAGACCTGAGCTGCTCACACACTAACCCAAGTATCCTCTACACTGTGGATTCCTCAACAGGTGAGTTTGGCTTTTGCCACTCACATCAAAACCCTTCTCGTTGGTAGCACTCAGCTGCTTCTTCAGTTTAACCACTGAGTAAATATTGACTGCCAGGGTCTTTCCAAGCAAGATCACCTGAGCGTTTGTTTGAAACCCACTTGTCAAGGCCTCTTTGATGGAGATCTCATGGTGCTCCTGGTTGCATGGCTGTATGCTGTAACTGGATGTAATGTCATCTAAGGCAGTGGTTCTCAACCTTCCTAATGTTGCAACCCTTTAATACAGTTCCTCGTATTGTGGTGACCCCCACTCAAAAATTATTTTCATTGCTACTTCACAAGTGTAATTTTGCTGCTGTTGTAAGCCATAATGTAAATATCCGATATGCAGGATATCTGATATGTGACCCTTGTGAAAGGGTCATTCAACTCCCAAAGGGGTCACAACCCCCAAAAGAACTGCTGATCTAAGGAGTCTCATCTCAGTAGGAGGATTATCAAAATAAGAGCTGTTGATTTGGCAAAGAATTGTAGGTCATTTGTACTTTAGGGTAATTTTTGACAATACGTTTTCAACCCAGAAAGTTTCTAAGTAAGCTATTCTCCATAATTTGCTACTTACCTTTTCACACACACCCCAGCGTGCACTGGAAAGAATGGTCCCAAATTCAGTAGGCTTAAGTTTATGGATTATAGATCTGATATGTGAAGGTGAGTGTGTAAGTCAAATCATTTTCAAACTCTGAGAATTCAAACAAAGGAACTTAATAACTGTCCTTCTGCCGTTTCAGGAACATTCCGTCATACCTCAGTAGGTCCCACTGGGGAATCCAGTCTTTCTCAATCACATAAAGACTTCGGGGAATCCATTTTCCGCATCTACCACCTGTCTTTCTGTTCTCCCTCTTACAAATAACCTTAAAGATCAGAACTGCTGAATCTACCACTACCCATATAAAGTCCAGTTTGTAAAGATGGGCAGAAAAGACTCGGTGGAAGAAATGGAAAAAAGAAAAAAACTTTCTCTGATTATAAGTCAAATAGATTTGGCTCACCTGTTAAAACATCATTTCTGCCAGGTAGTGCTGGCACACATCTTTAATGCCAACACTTGGGAGGAGGCAAAGGCAGGCTAATCTCTGAGTTTGAGGCCAGCTGAACTACGGACAAGATCTAGGACAGCCAGGGATACAGTTAATCTACAATAACAGAGTTTCAGATTAATGGAATTCCTTACTGCACATAAAGACTTTCTGGGTACATTAAATGAAATGGGGTACCTTGGTGAGTTCTTCAAACTTCTAAAAGTAAAATGACCAAAGAGACTAGGAGATAGGTGGGACACAAAATGTCCTAGCAAGATCTTGGAAGACTCTGATGAAATGCTATTAAATAATCCAAAGCCTATATAACTATAAAATTAACACAGTTCAAATACCCAAGGCTGAAATCTCAGACTTACGTTAGACATAAATACAGATGGTCACCTGTAAAATAAAAGTAAATTACTGAGTATAAAAATATTTTAAATGTAACCCAGACCTGAAAGACAATATTCCCGGAATATTGGCCATTTGGTACCTATGGCTATCAAATTGATGGAGGCAGAAAGTAAAATGAAGAATCTGGAAACTGGAAAGGCAGGAAAGTGAGAAGTTATGGAAGAATGGGTGTTGAGTCTCCTCTAGGGACAAAAAAGAAAAAAAAATCTTCTGGAGATGGGTGTATGTTGTACATACTTTACCACAGTACAAATCAAATGGACTCTGGCAGAAAAAAAGACAGACTGGAATATCCATATTGATAAAGTCTACCTTGTTGCCTAAGGCACAATTTATCCATATGAAAATGGCCTTTTCTTCTATAAAACTTCAGCCATAGTGTCAAGTTCAATGTTGCTTGAAAAGAGCAAGTAAATTCTTGTACAGGGTAAGGGGGAAAAAGAACAACATAGCTTATCTTAGAGTTTGACTAATGTTAGAGACCAACATTCCTGGATCTCCTCTGAGCACTTCAGTCCTTGTTTATTACAATATCTAGAAATGTTATCCAATGCCTCCAAGAAATATGCAAAGCAAAATGTTTGCTTATCCTGTTAGGTATGATTTTCTTTTCTTACAATAATAATATAGCCCATGTAAAAATGTATTGCTAGTTGTTGTTGTTTTAAGTATTATTCTTGGCTCCCTTTTTTTTTTTTCAATTGTTAAATTTAGTTAGGACAGAGGTTAAAAAAAAAAAAATCAAAGCAAATGTTCTGCTAGCTCCCAGCAGGCTTCTGACACCAGGAAGGTCCTGATGGTAAGGAAACTACCTGAAGAGCCCTTGAAACACATCTCATGATAACACCTTGTCCCCTGTTTACCAGAATTCTCTAAAACATCTGAGAGGAATGTTCAAGAAAAACAGACATTATCACATTTAATTACAAATGTATTAGATGTCTATTTGTATAAAAATACTATGCACAGAGCTCTAATCGGGGTATGTAGTACCCATGTCCTTGTCCTCAAGGAGGCCGGTGTCATGAAGAGAAGTCATTTCCCCTAAGAACGTGGCTCCATTCTAAGGCCAATCTGAATGAAGACAAGAAAACCTCAATATTTTTTTCTAAGCCCTGAGAATCCTTTGGCTGAATCACAGTGTCTTACACCATAGCTTAAAGGGTATGTTCTCCTTTATGCATTTTGATATTTAAGAATAATGAATTCAAAAATTACTGGGAAAAGAGGGTCTGTAATTGATCGCCTAGGGAAGCTATGCAAAATCCCTTCAAAATTCCCACCAGGAGTAGAAGAGAGGTGGATGTAGGTACAGTCTGCAACCTTCCCATGCTTGCTGCACTGGAATTCTAATTAGCGAGACCCCTTTAGGCAACTTTTAGCTCTTAATTTAAATACGGGAAGTGTTTCCTTAGGCTCTATAATACCTTGGCAGAGCTGATCCTATTTCCTGAGATTAAATAGAAGAAAACTCTTCCCCCGGGAAATTGAACCACGCACAATAAGATCATTCATTAGAATGTTCATATAAATTCAAAATATAACCAAGCAAAGAGCAAACGTCTTCTTCCTCCAGTCACACCTGGGAAACACTAACTGGAACCATGGCTGGTTCCGTTCTTGAAACAGCCTTTGGGGAACAGAGGTTCTGGAGGAAGAGTTACTGAGACAATGAAACTAACTGAAAGACAGCAAAATAAATAAATAAATATTCTTTTTCCTGAATTTAAAAAAATACCAACAACATGTTAGGAGTACTTGCTTTTTAAAATTCTACATTTATTTACTTGTTTTGCTGGGAAGCCAACCCAAGGCCCAGCTCAGAGCAGGTAAGCAACCTCCCAGATCTATGCCCCTGTCCTTGGTTTCCATTTATAAAAATAAAGCTGTACCTTCCTTGACCTAATTCTTCTTCCCCTTTATACCACTTAAGGTTTTAGCAGTAGAAAAATCTGGTGAGCTTTTGAAAGTCTACATTTAAACCTGTCAGAAAAAGGAAACTTAAGACCAAAGCGCACCATTCAGATGCTGGCTGAGAGGGAAGGGGAATCGAGTGTTTCTGTGACTTGTTTATTGTCCAAAAAAAAAAAAAAAAAACAAAGGTGAACACCGTTCAATCTTTTATAATGCTTCTGGAAAATCATAACCCCTCACTAAATTTGATAGCTAAACAGCATTCTGACAGCAGGTTTAGAGACGCTGCTGTTGAGGCTTACTTGGATGGTGAGATTTTTAGGAGCCTATTTCCCTGCTAAACAAATGTGTTAGAGGGTGATGGATAGCAGAGATTCGGAGGATTACACGGGGAGATCGGGGTGTTCACCTGCGATATCTATCGCATTGACAGCTGACCTTATTGAAGCTTCTCAATATTAACTGCCTCTCCACGGCCTGGCTTAGGCAGGTAGGCCATTATCAATTTATCACCAGTCAAAACACAGATTGCTTTATGTACAGTGTCTGGCATAATCATGCACCTTGAATCAGATCAAGATGATCCGATGAGAATGGTTTTATAAGAGTGAGAAAAAAACATCAGTCGGAAACACCTCTAATGAAATTGTGTCTGACTACTTGGTTTGACATCTTCCCTGGAACGGAGATCAAGAAGGTACTTCTCCCAAAGGAGCCCATGCAAAGCCTAGGAGACAGAGAGGACTAGAGGCTGCTCACCCCTCCTTCTGCTTGAGCCCTGCTTCCTTCCACTGCACCTTACTCCCACCCCAGTAACAACAGTTAAGAAACTGGCCAGTTTCAAACTCCGCTCCATAGTAAGAGGGGTTTAACCCTGAAATCCCAAGAATCTGCAATGGGATTCACTAGAGTGAATGTGAGAAATTATCTAAGATCACCAAGACTCAGAACCAACGTGCCTGATTGCCTGTTTGACTCACTCATCAAAAATACCAAGAGCTTTTAAGTTTTATAATCCCATCCTGTTCCTAGCTTCATCCCCCAGCAAGGTAGAACTCTTCTCTGGATACTGAGTCCCCCCAGCACCTACTTTAATCAATATTTGTTGAACAGAAAAATGGAGAGAGAGAAGAGGTTGGCTTTATGATTGTATTGTCCAATACACTTCAGGATGGAGAGCTATCTCAACAAAAAGGAGCTTGCCTTGCAAATATGAGGACTTAGGTTTGATTCCCCAAACTCATTTACAAGGAGCTAAGTGTGATGTCACACTTTTTTAATCCCTGCCTTGGTTGGAGGTGGAGACAAAAGGGTTCTTGGAGCTCACTGGACAGCCACCTTAGCCTACTTAGCAAGCTCTAGGCTAGTGAGACACACTGTTCCAATAAACAAGGCAGCGCCTAAAAAAATGACCCCTATGCTGCCCTCTGTCCTTCATACACATATGTACACATTTATCCATCCTTTCACAAACACACACTCACACACACCACAAACAGAAGCGAGAAAATGCAAGAGATATGAAAGGTGGCAGAATACTGATGTAAGTATACCAAAAGCCCAGAAGTGTATTATAAAGGAAATCCAAGCCAATGCTACATTTTAAAGACAAAGACTAAGAATTGTCTATAATGCATGCAGGATGTCAGAACCAAATCAGGATAAACACATTACTGGTGATGTCATAGTATAATAGCCAACTGACAACTACAAAGCTGGAACTATGGGGACAGCAAGTGAAAAAGAATGTTATGCTCACAAAAGCTTCAAATAAGTTCTCAACAAAACCACAGATGCAAAAAAAAAAAAATATTTTAAAGTCTGGAAGAAATTGTTGTCAATGTAGCTTTCTGTATTCAATGAAAATACTATTCACGTCAAGAAGTGCTATAAAGAGCTAAACAGAGAATTCTCAACTGAGGAAACTCATAGGGCTGAGAAGCACCTAAAGAAATGTTCAACATCCTTAGTCATCAGGGAAATGCAAATCAAAACGACCCTGAGATTCCACCTCACACCAGTCAGAATGGCTAAGATCAAAAATTCAGGTGACAGCAGATGTTGGCGAGGATGTGGAGAAAGAGGAACACTCCTCCATTGCTGGTGGGAATGCAAGCTGGTACAACCACTCTGGAAATCAGTTTGACAGACCCTCAGAAAAATGGACATAATACTACCTGAGGACCCAGCTATTCCACTCCTGGGCATATACTCGGAAGATGCTCCAGCATGTAATAAGGACACATGCTCCACTATGTTCATAGCAGCCATATTTATAATAGCAGAAGCTGGAAACAACCCAGATGTCCCTCAACAGAGGAGTGGATACAGAAAATGTGGTACATTTACACAATGGAATACTACTCAAATACTATTAGAAACAATGACTTCATGAAATTCTTAGGCAAATGGATGGAACTTGAAAATATCATCCTGAGCAAGGTAATTCAGTCACAAAAGAACAAACATGGTATGTACTCACTAATAAGTGAATATTAGCCCAAAAGTCCGGAATACCCAAGATTCAATTTACAGCAACCATTGGACTGAGTGTGGGGTCCCAGATGGAGGAGTTGGAGAAGGGACTGAAGGAGCTGAGGGAGTTTGCAGCCCCATGGAGAGAGCAACAGTGGCAACTGGCCTGACCCCTCAATGCTCCCGGAGACTGGATCACCAACCAAAGAATACACATGGAGGGACCCATGGTGCTGGCCACATATGTGGCAGAGGAGGGCCTTGTTGGCCATCAGGGGGAGGAGAGGCCTTTGGGCCTGAGGGTGTTAGATGCCCCAGTATAGGGGAATGCCAGGGAGGGAAGACGGGAGTGGGTGGTGGGTGGGGGAATACCCTCATAGAGGCAGGGGAAGGGGGGAGGGGATAGGGGCTTCCGAAGTGGAGACCTGGAAAAGGGAAAACATTTGAAATGTAAATAAAGTATCAAAAAAGTGCTGTAAAAAGATTTAATTTTTAGCGGGACAATAAAAAAGAAATATTGGCGGGCTTTCTTTTCATTATATATTTTATGTAATGTTCATATGTGCAAATAATGGATTTGAATGAGTCCCACTCCTTGCTCCTACACCTCTCCTATTCACTGCCAACAACTTCCCTCCCCGCTTCCTGTGCTCTTTCCTTTCTTATAATTTAATAGCCATTGGGACAATTTAGTGTGGCCTGCATTTACAAGGGTGTGGGACCATCTACGGGAGCATGAGTCATTTCTCAGGGTCCTCATCCTGAGGGAGAGTAAACTGACTCTCCCTCACTCATTTAACCATCAACTGCCAATAGCTCCTGAGATAGAGATGGTGCCTCATGTGCCCCTCCCCCATCCCTACTGGGATTTTGGCTGGCTTGGCCTTGTATAGGTCTTATGCTTGCAATTTGCCATTATAAGTTCATGTGTGCAACTGTTGGTCGAATACTGTTTTGCTGCAGACATCCATTCCCTCTGGCTCTTACAGTACTTCTGGCCTTTCTCCTGTGGTAATCCCTGGCCCATATGGAGGGTAGAATATAGATGTCTCATTTATTCTATTATTCTCTACGTGTTATTCAGTTGGGGGTCTCTGTAATCACCACCTATTGCCAAAAGGAAACTTCTCTGATGAGGGTTGAGAGCTGCATCTAGAGACAGGAACTTAGGGTGCAGCTTATTACTCTTCCCACTGGGCAGAGTAATAATAGATTCTCCCCTAGGGCCTATGACCCAGCCAGCTCCTCTTATGGATCAGACATTAAAAATGTGGACACAGAAAGGCTCTGGTAAAAGATATAAGGAAATAACATGCTATAATGATGCTTAAAAATTAATCTACCCAAAGGTATGACAATTTTTTTTCAGATTTTTGTTCTCACAAAAAAAAAAAAAATTGAAGTGAAAATTGATGACTTGACCTTGACTGTCAGTAGAGAATGTGGCAACACAAGATAAGCATTGAAGAAGTAACATCTGTAACCCCAAAAATACTGCTTCAGGACACATATAGCAAACTAATACTCCACCAGACATGTGGTTAAGACCAACAGATGCAACCATCACCTACAGCCAGCCGATACTGCCTTCATCTCCACCCCTATTGACAGCTGTGGTGGCCTCCATAAAAGATTCTGAGATTCGACACACAAGCAGAATGGTCTGACCAAGGCTAAGGAAAAGACAGCTTCATCTCAGTTTACCCTCAAGAGCCCCATGTGTGTACTGAGCTCCCCTGTAGTTAAAAGCAAGTGAAATGAACACACTAATTTCATAGCAACAGGAATTTGGAGAGGAAGCAACTCCCATGGAAAAGTCTGGAACGTTGTCTCAGACAAATGGTTATAGATAGAAGTCCTGGGTGATATTTGAGTTCTATTCAAAAAAAGTGTTGATAAGTGTGGGGAAAGCCTTAGATATATAATGGGTTTTTTTTCCCAATCATTGGCAAAATATAAACCGATATGCACTGTATCTGTGGTATTGGGATTCCACCAGAAAGGGGACAAGAAGAAGGAAACTGAGGGAAAGTAAGGTAGAGACAACTTTATAAAGACTATTTAAGGACGCAACAGTGGAGATATTAAGAAACAGCGAACCAGAACAAGGCTCTGTGAAGCAGGGATCAGAAGTATGTAAAAGATGAGCCTTCCTGAGAGAAGGCATGGATGGCAGGGTGGGAAGGAGTGGAAGAGGACCGAGTTCTGAGTGGCAGAAACAGCCTCACGCTTGTGCTCCAAGAACAAGGGAGCGATAAACAGCATGGGATGCAACGGTGTGGTCAAATAAGATAAGGTCTGTGAAGGGTTTATTGGATTTAGCAATTAGGAGGTCACTGGTCATTTAACCTCTTTGTGCTTCAGTTTCAATGCTTGTTAAATTAAATTGAAAAATAATCTCTAAGGCAACTTACAGCCCTAAAGACTGTCTCACCAGGTTAGGTCTTTTTTGCACACAGTGACACACACACACACACATGTACGCACGTGCACACACACATACACGCACATGCACACGCATACACACACATGCAAATGCATGTGCGCACACACACACATACACTCCTAAAAATCAACATGCTAATCTTTTTCCTTCATCTAGTTCTCTTGTCTCTCTGATTCTGTGTTTGCATTTGGAAAATCCTAGTTCCCTTTGTTTAATTATAGCAGCCGCTTTGAAATAAATCAGTTATGAGCGTCTACAGTGCCCTGATAAACCAAGCTGCTGGACAATAAACCGCTTAGCATCAGTTCCTATAAACATTTCTAATGCCTTGTAAAGGCCTTTTATGAGGCAATAAAAGCTTTAGAATGTGGATACCCGATTTTATTTCATTTTTTAAAAATGATTTTTAAAGCCCAGATTCATTCAAAGGAAGAAAAAAATAATTGATTTCCTCCTAAAGACATCATGTGTTCATTATTTTCTAAGTGCCTCCCGTGTGTCGAGTAATAGAATATGTGCTTGGAAAATGTCACTGAATAAGACAAATAGTTCATACCTTTCAGCTGCTTCAGGGGAGGAAGGTGGAGTAGGCTAGTGCAGCTCTGTCACTGCCACCAGCTAGCCACACTGGCATGTTTAAACAACCATGAGAAATATGCAAACTATCAGCCTGCAAAGAAAATGTGGTAGTACAATTCCCTCTAAAGGATTCTCCCCATGGTGAGGAGCAGTCACATGCTCCTCATGATTATACCTTTAGATACCTACACATTGTGAATTTACAGTTTTTTAACGAGTGACATATAGGTACCTCTTTATTACATTAAATGACCAGCTGAGGAGTTGTCCTAATACTACTGTAGTTTTGAGGTAGTGAGAGATATAAGCTAGGTGTTGAGATTATCAGATATGTTCAGAAAATATTCCCAATTTCCTGAGCTGATAAAGTCCCAGATGTGATGAATAATCCAATAGTCAGATGACTGTTTATTATGGAACTTAACGTTACATTCTGCTACAGACTAATCAAAATGAAGATTATTTTTTTTTTTTTGGTCTCCGCTTAAATTTATAAACTCCTCCGAGTTTCCACCAGAGACACCCACCCCACACCCAGGGATCCTCAGCCCCCATTTCAGGGCTCTGGGTTAGCTCAGGATTTTCTTTTTCTATGACATCGCTCCACAATTGCTGCTGGAGCTACATCATTGGAACGTTGCATTGATTGGAGCTGCCCATTATTTGGGGCACACTGCCATCCAATGGCTCTGCCTGCAGAGGCTAGCACTAATAACATCGGCAACAAAGCAGCCTTTTAGGGCATTAGACCAAACCTGCAAATTAATGTGCTGGTTCGTCGCAATTCATTAATCAAACTCAGACTGGATTTAACAACAGATTATTAAAGACTCAAAATTATATCCACAAGAAGAAGAAAAAAAAAGCAGTTCCCAGAGGGTCAAATGTAATGTGGATGGTTTTGCATAAAACTATAAACCTGCTATTAAATTAAAAACAGGAAAAATTATGTCCATTCCTATCTTCAGTCATTATTTTTTTTAAGAAATGCTACATTCATTTGTTTTTGTTTTTGTTTTTGTTTTTTTCACTTTTCCTGGCTATGCAGTAAAAGACTGAAAGGTTAAAATGCAGTGGTTTCTTTGCTATTTGGTAGAGTAACTTACACTAATATGCACTGACTGAGGTGAAGAAATTAATGAAATTACTCCCATAATTCATTACTAATGGAACAGTGTCATTGCTTTCAACGGAGAGTTCACACAAATGCTCCTCAGATACTGAGACACCTCATGGTGACTGATGGCTGTGCTCTCTCCTGCTGGTGTTCAGCAAGGCAGAACTGGGCTACCTCGTCTATCCGCTAGCCTCCTGATGGCTCATCTCTGAGCATTTGCTTTTGGACTGTTCTCTTCTGTTTGTGAGCAAAGCCAGGAGAAATGATTTGAACTTCTTTCTCTTCAGGGACTTCAGTAGACTCATTTGGGAATTCCCTGAAACTTATAAACATTCAGAATGGTGTGATCTGGCAGACTGCAGTGCTATGACCAACTGTGCGATGAACTTTTAAAGGTTAATATTTTAGAATAACAATCACAGATAAAGAATGTGACAGTAACAAGAGGGAGAGGGAGCAGCATAAAGAGCTGTGTGGTTTTGTGACATGCTTGCTATGTCCCCAGTATAACTGAACCATTAGTCCTTTCTGGTTTTAAAGGAAAGCACAATACAAAAATTACTAACACACATGCTGATTAAAGGGTGAATAATGTTTTATCTAGATTGTGTATCTAATATTCTATCTGCAATGGCTACCTTGTCTCTTCCTTCAGTCTTAGGACTGTCTGGTTCATTTATGTCATTTGTTTATTTCGTGGGTTTGGAGGGTCGTTTTTTTGTTTGTTTGTTTTTGAGACAGGATCTTACTATGTACCCCTGGCTGGATACTGTTTTAAACCACAAAGTTCTAAAGGACAGGGACAATGGTTTTGTTATGTTTCTGAAAATAATGACTTCCCCTTGAAGATGAGCATCAGTCAGAGTTATAGGTGAAATAAACTAAACGATGCCAAAACATCATATAATGGAAGATGTTACTATACAGACATATTTAATATATTAAAGAAAATTCCAGAATAGTCAACATCCTCAAAGCATTTTAAAATATAATGAGGGTCTAATGTTAGCATGATGCACATTAGGGCTCTGGTTATATTGTGTGACTCGGAATCAACAGCAAGCACGTAGTCTACTTGTCACCCACTCTCCCAGCCCCTGGCACATTTTTACTGGCTTGAAGTTACAATCCAGCTTAATACAACATTGCAAAGAGCCTCTACTCATCTGTCATCAGTCATTAAAGTGAACCCAGGTTTAGTGCAGCATACCTGTCATCCCAGCATTTAGGAAGAGGGAGGAGGGAGAAAGATCACTACAAGTTCAAAACCAACCTGCACTGCACAGCAAATTTCAGGCCAGCCAGAGCTACAGAGAAAGATGGTCTCAAAAAGCAGATTTGAGACCATCTTTTTGAGGTGGGGGACTCGGGCACAATGACACAGTGAGTACGTGTACTTGCTATACAGGCAAGAAGGCCTGAGTTTGGATCCCAGCACCCACATAAAAAGTGAGGCAGAGTTGCCCACATGCCTGTGACACCAGTGTTGGGAAGAGCAAAGGCAAGATCCTGGATCTTCAACCCATCGGCCCAGCTCCAGGTTCAATTAGAGCCCCCATCTCAAGAGTATACAATGAAAAATGGTAGAGCCAGACATCAAATGTCTTCCTCTGGCCTGTGTGCTTGCACATAAACAGGTACACCCACACATGGGTGTCTAGACACCACATACACACATACCACCCATACATGCCTTCTCACACAAACACACACAAAAAAAGGAGCCTGCCATGCAGAAGACATTACATAAGTATTTATTAACATGAATAGAATTCCTCGCCTATTTCTAAATGAAAGTACATTACTAGGACTGTCCTTCCAAAGTCAGCTAGATCATTAGTATTTGTTAAAATGTGTCATCAGAGGTATTATGAGCAAATAACTTGATCAGAAAATACTTCTGGAACCATGTAGTGAGCCTCCACTCACATGAAGATACTTACCTTTCAGCCGTGCAGGAACATGTGCACATCAGAAGTATAATCCATAACTGTTTGCAGACACAAGTATAAAACCCATATCACGAAAACTTGGAACATGGTAGAGCACCAAGATGACTGAGCATGAAGCATGGTTTAAATGGTGGCTGTCTGAGAAAATGAGGACAGTTGAAACTCTTGTTCTCTATGGTAGCACAAGCAAGTTTCCCCCAGAGCACCTCACTCATGGCTGCTCTCCTCAGAGCACCTCACTCATGGCTGCTCTCCTCAGAGCACCTCACTCATGGCTGCTCTCCTCAGAGCACCTCACTCATGGCTGCTCTCCTCAGAGCACCTCACACATGGCTGCTCTCCTCACATCCTCTCCCACAGAGTCTCTCTACTAGAACTAACATAATGCAGTCTCCATACCTGGCTGTAGGCCAGCTCTCCTTAGCCCACAGAATATGTACAGCTGAAAAGCAACAAAGCCAGCAGCCAGCCACCATATGGCCTGGATTATGGCCTCCTTGTATGGACTATTATCTTTGTTATACCTTGTTGTTCTCATAAATAAAATTGGCGTCGCCATAAAAGCCTGGATCATGAGATTGTAGTAATAGCTAAAAAGGGTCACAAAGATGTGTCAGTAGGGTATGGGGGTCCACGCCTTTAATCCCAGCACATGGGAGGCAGAGTCAGGCAGATCTCTAAATTTGAGGCCAGCCTGGTCTACATAGTGAGTTCCAGGACAGCCGAGGCTCTGTAGAGAGGCCCTGTCTCAAAAAGAAGAATGATAAAATGTCAAAACAGATCACTATTTGATATGTGGGGAGCACTGCCAGGTGGTGCAGTATTGGGTACCATTTTCAGATTATGGTCATACTGGAAGGCAAACATGGTCACCTTCCATTTGAAACACTAGTTGATCAGTTTCTCACCACTAAGTTCTACTGAACACCTAAAACCTGCACCCCACAGAGAAAAATGTCCTGAAAGAGCTCCTAACTTAAGACACTGGGTGGCGCATTCTCTGACACTATGTCAATTGTGGGCTGTCCTTGACTGGCTCAGTGTTCTACCTGACACAGCTACATCCCATTCATCCACTGGCTGAGTGACTCGACTCCAATGATTTGATCTTTGCCTGTTAGCTTTTCATTATTTAGAATTTGCCCCACATTCACCCTTTTACGTTACGGGCTTTTGATTTTCAACTCATGAGTAATGTGAGGGTGGAGATCAGCAATGTCTGTAAAACCAGGAAGAAGAATGGCTGCCATAACCTTTGCCCATGAAATCATTGGGTAAGTTTCCAAATTAGTATGCCCTCTGAATGTGAGAAAAAAAAATGCTTACCCTGTGCCTTAATCGGTGTTCTGTTGCTGGGTAGAGATACCGTGACTACAGCAACTCTTTCAAAAGAGAGCATTTAACTGGGGATTGCTTAGAGTCTCAGAGGTTTAGTCCGTTTTATGGCAGGGAGCATGGTGGCATGCAGGCAGACACAGCATCTGAGAGTTCTACATCCAAATCCAAAGGCAGCAGGAAGAAAGAGACTCTGGACTTCCCATGGGCTTCTGAAACCTCAAAGCCTACCCCAAGTGACACGCCACCTCCAACAAGGTCATACCTCCTAGTCCTTTCAAATCCTTTTACTACTACCAAGCGACCAGACATTCAAATCTGTGAGCTTATAGGGGCCATTCTTATTAAACAGCTGTGCCTTGTAACATTATGTCCAGTGTACAAATGTAGACAGTAAGGCCTGGATTCAACCATGCAGCAATTAGAATACTGAGATTTGAACTCACAACGGAAAGTCCTCAGGCACTTTGGTTCACTCATCTTCACTTCAGTTCCTCCTAATGAAGAAGGAATTTGAATATCATTTAATTGCTGTTATTTGTGAGATAAACCCAAATTTAATATATTGTAATGATTGGATTTTTAACCGGTGTTGAATAATGAAGATAGATTTGAATACTGTGAAAATCTGTTAGTTTATAAGAGCAGGATAAAATGATACCTTCTGTACTGGCCCCAAAATTATTAAAGTAAGCAAACATATACCTTCAAATTCCTGTTTAAATTGATACAGCACTGGATTAAAATGAGCAAGAGTTCAGACAACCCGACTTACCCCTCTGAACTACCACCCTCATTAAATGGTTCTTAAATAAACCTTGCATTCCCTGCTAATAAGAAACTTTTCAACACACACATACACACACACACACAGACACACACACACACACGCACAAACATTCCTGGTCATTCCCTCATGGTTGGGCTAGCAAAGGCATTTTGTTAACTTAGAAGATAATAAGAAGAGTGTAGCCCGTCACACATAAGTTTCTCCCAGGTGAAGGTGTCTAAATAACAGAGGTCATCACAAGCCACTAATACATATGACCTCAAAAAAAGTCCACTGTTGAAACTGTCCATGAGCCATTCCCCTAAAATCATCTCTCTAGATCAGTACCATGCAAGTGATGAAATTATCTTATTAACCATCAAAATAAAAGGAACCTTGAGAATAAAGTTGTCATTCTTAATTAAAATAGATTCTTTAATTCCTTTAACTAACTAGAGTAGATACTAATACTGAAAACATTAGCTGAGAGAAGGCTTCTATGCACACCCCAATTAGTGAACACTTCATTTATATATGTTGCAACTCATAGCTGTTTACCAATGTGGTTGGGGTTAGTCTCTTCGGCCTACTTTTTAAATGATTAAATACTCTCCATCTAACCAAATAGATATCTTCAGAGTCTTGCATGCTTAAACATTCTGTAAGCACACATGCATCGTTCACATTTAAGGGAGGAGGGACATCTAGTGCCAGTACATTCATTATGTGTTTATTAAAGCAGAATTTTTCCATGGGGTCATGCACAGCTAAAAATGAAGCTGGGTTTAATAACAAAGCAAGTGCATTCTAGCACCACAAAAATTATAAAATTTTAATGTGTAATGTATTCCTTAATTATGAAAAACACTGCAAAGAGAAACATCCTTGAAATTTACTATGTGAATGCTCTTAATTTATGATGAATTTCCCCTTAAAACACAAGTGTTAAGCCTCTATTAGATTTGTCGGGGTGATGTGCTAATATGCATCACTAAGATCTTAAATTTCTAAGTGGCAATGCTGCTTGTTAGGTGTAAATAAGGATTACCTTAATTAAAACACACTATCCCCAGTCTCTCTGCAGATCTGGCTTCCTCTTTATATAGGACAGGTTCATTATCTATCTCAAGTTAATAAAAGGATGACCTACTGTGGTTACTTCTTTTAAATTTTAATTTTAATTACTATTTTGCTAATGGAAATAAAGCACCAAAGAATCGTGAATATGATCCAAAAGCAATTTTGAAAACTTAATTAAAATACCTCTTGAAAGCTTCAAAAGGAGTTTAGCACTTGCATGGCTTGGTAACTGATGGCCTTATAAACACAGCATTAGATACCAAGGCTATAAAAATCAATGTTTTTAAAGCAGTGAATGAAACAGGCTACCCAGCTGCACTTCTCCCCGCATCTTGAACTAATGGTTCAACTAAATAGGTGTAAACACGAAAGTTTTCATTCAAAACTTTACCATTCAACAAAGGCTCTTAACAAAGAATTGGAATGGGTGAACAGTACGTAACAGCCCTCCAACACATAAAACCTAAGTGCTGTTAGGCTTTTGCATAAGACCAGCATGCTTTAATCCAGAAGGCTGCAGATGTGCTCAGTTTATCTCTTGGTCCTTCGGGACCTGAATATAAAATTAAAAAGCTGCTATATGTTGTATAAAATTCAGTGGCAGAGTTTTTATTAGGGCAGCTTCCTCTTCAATCCAAATTTCAAAGGTTTACACATATATTATTGATCTTATCTGTGAACATATTGGTCCAGTAAGGAGCCTTTAAACAGAACACAATCCAAGGATTTTATTGAGATTCACTGCTCCTCATGACTAAGATAAGAATATGAGAGAAAGACTATCACAGAGACCATGCGCCAGGCAAGAAACCCACTCTTGGTGATACTCAAAATATATTTAGCAGCTCTCATATTACAAACCTGCTAATGGTATGGTTCATAAATGCAACGTGTATTTAAAAATCTCTGAATTAATTTGCAATAATGAATTTTTCCTCTTATTCTGTTTCTGGAGAGAGACAGACAGACAGACAGAGACAGACAGACAGACAGAGACAGAGAGCGTTCTGCCAGACCCCACTCTCAACCCTGTTACATCAGAAGAAACATTCTACTTAACATAATGTCATGGATCTTGACTTTTAGAGACTGACATTCAAAATTCCTGTTTTAATATTTCTTTGTTTTTATTTTTACGAGTATGAGTGTTTTTTTCTGAATATATATCTATGTATCACATACATGCCTGTGCCTGCAGAGGCCAGAAGAAGGCATCATATCCCCTGAGACTGGAGTTACAGGTGATTTTGAACCACCCTGTAGGTGTTGGGAACCTAACTCCGGACCTCTGTAAGAATGGCAAGTGCTTTTAACTGATGAGATGCCTCTTCAGTTTGAATATTCAAAATTTTAAAGTTTGACTTTAAATAAGCATATGATCAAAATAATGGAATAAATACTAAATTAAAGTTTCGCTGAGTTTCTATCACTCCAGATTAACCTAGAACCGTGACTTAAATTAACACCCACAAATTTAACCAAATTGAACTAACTGTAGACATTCTAACCCAGATCCAGTCACTAACACCTATAACCCAGCACCTGGGGAGGCTGAGGCAAGAGAACAGTGAGTTCAAGGCCAGCCTGGATTCACAGTAAGACCCAGAAGGATGGAAAATCAGGGAAATTCAAGCCAAGTGTGATGACACACACCTTTAATCCCAGCACTGAGAGTACAGAGGTAGATAGCTAGAGCCCTGTGAACTTAACTGGTCTACTTATACAGACCTTGTCGAAAATAAACAAATTAAGAGATAAATATGAGATCCCACAAAGAAGAGTCTTTTCCTTCTGCTGTTAGAAGTATGCCTCTCTTGTAAAGGTATCTGTCTTCTGATAATATGGATAAATTTTAGACAAGTCCATCTTGTGGTACTCCTTATTCCCTACATAGGAAGATCTCTCTTTATTCACTACTTAGGAAAATCTCCTCACAAGTGAGTTGTTTTCTTTCTTTTTTTTTTTTCATACTTTATTTACATTTCAAATGTTTCCCCCTTTCCAGATCTCCCCTTTGGAACCTCCCCATTCCCTCCCCCTCCCCCTGCCACTATGGGGGTATTCCCCCACCCACCCACCCACCCACTCTCGTCTTCCCTCCTTGGCATTCTCCTCTACTGGGGGATCTAACACTCTCAGGCCCAAGGACCTCTGCTCCCCCTGATGGCTTACAAGACCCTCCTCTGCCGCATTTGTGGCCAGCACCATGGGTTCTTCCATGTGTAATCTTTGGTTGGTGATCCAGTCTCTGGAAGCATCAGGGGGTCAGTCCAGTGGACACTGTTGCTGCCTCCCTGGGGATGCAAACTCCCTCAGCCCCTTCAGTCCCTTCTCCAACTCCTCCATCTGGGACCTCACACTCAGTCCTACGGTTGCTGTGAAGTGACTCTTGGATATTTCGAACTTTTGGGCTAATAACCACTTATCACTGAGTGCATACCGTGTTCATTCTTTTGTGACTGAGTTACCTCGCTCAGAATGATATTTTCAAGTTCCATCCATTTGCCTAAGAATTTCATGAAGTCATTGTTTTAATAGCTGAGTAGTATTCCATTGTATAAATGTACCACAATTTCTGTATCCATTCCTCTGTGGAGGGACATCTGGGTTGTTTCCAGCTTCTGGCTATTATAAATATGGCTGCTATGAACATAGTGGAGCACATGTCTTTATTACATGTTGGAGCATCTTCTGGGTATATGCCCAGGAGTGGTATAGCTGGGTCCTCAGGTAGTATTATGTTCATTTTTCTGAGGGTCCACCAAGCTGATTTCCAGAGAGGTTGTATCAGCTTGCAATCCCACCAGCAATGGAGGAGTGTTCCTCTTTCTCCACATCCTTGCCAACATCTGCTGTCACCTGAGTTTTTGGTCTTAGCCATTCTGATTGGTGTGAGGAACATTACACGTAGAGTTTGGCAACTTAAGACAACTATCCTCTCGAAGTGATACCTGGGGATCAGATTTATTCTGAAAGGGAATTTACAGGATAAATTTAAAATTTACGCTGGCAATGTAGCTAAAAGATTTCACTGAAATGCAAACCCCAAGCCAAACTATTTCCATCTTAGCAATTAAATAAAATGGGAAATCTATTTAATAAATGTTTGCTATTTTTAAACTCTCTAAGAGTGATGGATTTCATTGAAAGGGAAAGCAAATGTAGAAGAGGCATTTGGGAACATTCTGGAGAGAATGGTCTGGGCTTTGTTAAAGTTGTTGAAGGTTCTTGCCACCGCTTCCATGTAGCAAACAGGAAGATGTCTCCATACCATAATTAAAGGAAATGCAAAGTCAAAGTGAATAAAAGATAGTGTCTTATTCTTAAATATTCCAGGAATGGGGGAGTCGGTTAGAAAATCCAGCAAATAAAAAGGAAGTGTTTATGGACATCGTGAAAAGAGGAGGTTTTAGCTCTCCCAAGGGCTGTGCAGGGCGTCACCCCCGGTTCTGTACTGGGACATAATTCCACTTGAATTCTAACATGGCTAAAAGTGAGTGCTTCAGAGAGACAAATACTGAATATTCTCACTTATATGTGGAAACTAAAGACTGACATAATATGGTCATCTAAAATTCTATAACACAGTAGGTAAACATGAGTGAAAGCAATTAATTATAGATTCCACACTATCCAGTAGGAAAAACAATATATTACCAACACAGTGAAATAATTGTGGCAATAGGCATGTCAATTACCCTGACCTGATTTATACATTTACTGAAACATTGCATTTAACCCATAAATACATATAGTGTATGAGTCAGTTAGTATATATATCTATTACAGTTTCTAACAATTTATTTTTAATTATGTGTTTGTATCTGGGAGTAGTTATGTGCACATGGACACACATGCGTGCAGAGGCCAGAAGAGGGTATCAGATACCCTGGAGCTGGAGTAACAGGCATCTGTGAGCCAGCAACGTAGGAGCTGGAAAATGAACTTCAGTTCTCTGCAAGAAGAGCAAGTATCCTTAATCACTGAGCCCTATATTTTACAGTTTTAATACAAAAAGATAAATTTCCAGCAGCAAATCATTAGTACAAGCAAGAGCCTTTTCCTTGGGTCATTGTAGCTATGCCAGATTTCGGCTCTCTTCTCCTGATACCCTTCCTGTCTTTGTGTTTGGTTTGCTTTGGTCCTATGTGGCCCAGGCTGGCCTCAGACTCATGTTCTTACTTACTCCGCTGCCTATGTGCTGGCATTAAATACCTCCACACCACCCAAGCTCCATTCACTGTGACAATAGAGCACTCAGGAGGCAGAGGCAGGTAGACCTCCATAATTTCAAGGCCAGTCAAGACCACATAGTGAGACCCTGTCTCCAAAACAAACCAGCGATAAGAGCAACCTCCAACTTATAATTGAGATGGGAGCGGAGCTCTCAGAGAGATTTTTAATGGGTGTACGAGTGGGTGTGGGTGTGAGTAGGGCAGGGTGTATACGTGTGTGCACAAGTGAGTATGTGTGTGTATAGAGACCAGAGGTCAAAGTCAGTACCTTCCTCTATGGCTCCCCACCCTATATTTTGAGATAGGGTCTCTTACTTAAACTAAAATTCACCTGTTGGCTAGACAGGCTGGCCTGAGCTCCAGTGATCCTCCTGTCTCTGCCATCCCAGTGCATACACCACCATGCCCAGCTGCCTGTAGAGATGCAGGGGATCTCAACTCAGGTCCTTGGGCTTGCTGTTCAAACACTTCATAGACTGAGCCATCTCCCCAGGCCCTTCTGATAGGGCTTTTTACTTGTTAAGGTTTTGTTTATGAAAGGGAGGAATGGGGAAAAAGAGGGAGGGAAGGAGGAGAGAGAGAGAGCGAGAGAGAGAAAGTAAAAAAGATAAAGGGATATAGAGGCAGGAACAGCCTGCGTTCCTATTACTCGCTCTTTCATGTAAACCAGCATTTTCCTCTCAGTGCTTCTTTGGAAGGGAAAATACAGCCAAATGTAGAATGACACATGTGCTTCCTGAAATGTAAGATATCTCAGCTTATACTTCTGCAGTAATCAGCACTGAGAACAGGTAGGCCATCAACCAGACTTTTTGCATAAAACCACAGTAGTTTAGCTATGTCATTACAAAACACTTTTTGTTTATACTTTGGCCCTCTAGGACCTATGCTAATATTGAACTGATAACGTACTGCATAAAATTCAGGACCATTTAGGCAAGGCAACCAGATTAGGCAAGGGCAGAAACAGAAAGGAAACTCTCAGTCTTCAACATGTTCTAGTGCACTGGCTCTCTCAGGCTGTATAGTGCTTTCTCAATGAGTCTGACCTTTTGGAAGACAGTGAATGTGAACCTCCTGTGGCAGCGTTCTGTGAGTCACACTCTGGGAAGAGCTAGCTAAGATGAGGCAAAGATCCCCAGTAAGATCACTGCTGCCTAGTGATTGCCATAATCCACTCTAGTCCAGCAGCATCTTGAAGGATCAAGCCAAAGCAATCAAACAAGATAAAGACACATGGCATCAACTGGAAGAGAAGGGGCAGCCCAATCACTCTGAAAATGATGTGAGAAAAATCCAAGAGAATCAAATAAATCGATTAGAACAGAAGAAAAGAGCAAAATATAAAAATCAATGATTTTCACTTAAAGTAACAGCATTCTGTTGGAAATATTATAGGAGAAAATATTCCACTCATATGCGAATTGAAAAGGAGAGAGATCACCCAAAAGAAAAATGGGCAAAGAATATTAACAAGCAATTAACAGAAATATGCAAATGGCCAATTAACATATGAACAGATGTTCAAACTCAATAATAATCAAAGAAATATAAATTAAAACAAGATGCCATTTTCCCCTCATGAGAATTGAAATGATTAAAAACATGGGTAATGCCATATCTTGACATGAAATGTGGAGGGAAGAGACACTATGATACAAACAGTATTACTCAAAGTCCAGACAGGAGCAAACAGCACACTCGAGTCTGCTAAACACAAGAGCATTTACTCAAATTGAGTCGTGAGGATGTGCATACAGAGAGGGAGACAACTATGAACAGTGCCACGCCAGACTGCTACAAGCAGGAGAGCAAAGATGGGCAAAGCAGCTCATCCACCAGGACCTGCGAAGGGAAACCGCCACAGCTCAACAACTTCACAGGAAGGGCCAGAAGAAGCCATACTATCCCGCTGTATCATAATATAGAGGGCAGGAACAAGTGCTTCCAAGCCAGTCTCCCAGAAGAACCAGGATTCCCAGACAGAGGCAAAGGAAGAAACACAACATGTATGTATGTGGCTAGTATAAATTAGTAAAGCTAGCGTTGATGAAAACTTTCCATAAATAACAAGTTTAAACATTCACATAGAGCAAAGATTTGCTTAGGTGTTTTTAATGAAAAATACCAATTCTTCAGCAGAGGCTATATCTAAAGAAGGCTGGAAGTGAAACTCAGGACACTGGGGTCAGCTAGATCTAGATTTCCAACTGATTCTAGACAGCCAATGCTCTTTTGATGAAATAAAGTAAATCAGGGAAAAAATGAAACCCACCTAGGGGGAGAACATTTAGTCAAGATCTTCACCACCAAACCATAGGCAATCCATGACCTTCAGAAGTGACATAGAAATGCAATTTAGGACAATTGTAACAGCCCAACTAGATGACCAGCAGGTAAAGGTACTTGCCTCCAAGCCCAAGGACCTACATGATAGAAGGAAAGAACTGACTCCTTGGAGTTTCCCCTGAGCTCCACACAGCGACAGTGGAACAGACACTACATACATACATACATTCATACATACATACATACATACATACATACATACATACATACATATGGATACATAAGTAGATACACATACATAAATAAATAAACACATAATAAAAATTTGAAAGGATAAGAAATGTCCAGACCCAGTGATTCAGTGGTCAGATTCTCTTCCCTCCACCCACTGAGCCCCTGAGTCGACCATTACTTCCTCCTCTTTGGCTTTACCCTCTCTCACCAGTGGTTCTTGTGAGTCCTGGTGTCTGGCTATAAGTAACACTGGCTTGTATTCTCCAGGCTTCATGGTCAAAGGAGGAAAAGCTACCCTGCCGTTTCAACTAAAATGACCCAGAAAATGCTACTGACTGGGCAGACATGGGTCACATGGTCAGCCTTCAACCAATCCCCTCACAAAGCATGGGACAGGGTGTAGGAGTTGGCACTTTCTGGCATACATGGCCACCTTATGACCAAGATATGCAAGTTTTCATGGACACACAGCCACAACCACATGCTTAAAATAAAGAATGATCACACACACAAAGAATAATAATACTACATAAATGGTAACCTTGGTCAAGTTCTTCAATGTCCCTGAATCTGTAAATAAATGAAGATGATGGAAGCTCCTTACGATGGGGCACTGGGGGGCTAACCTAATCCACCTTACTGTTCTTACTGTTTGATAACATGAAGGTCACAGGGCTCTGCCCCAGGACAGGTTTGGCCAGCTTTCCTCAAAAAGCCAGTTAAAAGAGTCAAATTAAGAGTAAGACAAAGATGCCCAGTGACTTCTGAAAGTCATCATCTGGGACCTGACATGAGATCAAAGTTTAAATAGGGGTTGAGAACACACCAAAGCAGTCCTAGCCAAGATGCGGTCCTGACCATCACTGTCTGGGCATCCGTCTCATCCTGTAAGGTGATCTAACAATCAAGAAAAACTGTGAGCTCCTCTTTCAGAAGGCGTGTTCCCCACTAGCTGACATTCAGATTGAGAGACACAGGTATCACCTTATAATGCCTTCGTTTCTTCATTTCTGCCAGGCCAGCTGCATTATTGTCTTTGCAGTTCATAGTTCATATATTTTTTATTTTCTAAAGGAACATATGTTGCTTTTAATCAAAGGAAAGACATCTCTATTGTAGCCAACCACATTAACTACAGAAGAGCCATTAGTTATATTCATTGCTGACAATTTAAAATTCGAATTGCCTTTATAGTTCCCAAAATTACCTAGTCCTGATAGTTGTTGTACTGTGTGTTTCCCATGGTTATCAATTTAATCCTCACAGATACTTCATGAGGATGCAATTCCCATTTGATTGATGCAACCAAAACTCAGAAAAACAAACTAACTTAGTAAAGAACACAACACCAATCATTAATACAACTGCTGTGTAAACACAAGTATGCCTGAGGCAAGAACCTCAGACCTAAAACCCAGAAGCCAAGTCCTGCTCATCCATCATTTTTCCATCACCCAGCAGCTAAAGAGAAAGCTCAGCAGTTAAGAGCACTAGCTGTTCTTCCAGAGACCTAAGTTTGATTCCCAGAACCCGAATGTCAGCTCACAGCTATTTGTAACGCCAGTTCCAAAGCACCCAACACTCTCTTCTGGCTTTTGTTGGTACCAGGTGTGCACATGATGCACAGATAGACAGACCCAGGCAGAATACTCATTCATGTGAAAATAAAAGTTAATTTAAAATTAACTTTAAAAGAAATGACTCAAAGAGACACTTCACATACACACAAATTCCATGAAGTTCAAATTTCAGTGTCCACAAATAACGTGCTATGGAGACACGGTGATGCTCACGTGTCTTCATCCTCTCAAGCTGCTTTAAAGCCACAGTGCAGGAGCAGACAAAGCAGCAGGGCAGGAGATCATGTGGACCACAGCAAAAAACAGCCCTATCTGCTCTGATGACCCCTGGCCCAATTCAAGATGCACTTACCTTCACTACCTCTCTACCTGACACCTCAAAATTGCTTTGTTTGATGTAGCCATTAGCAGGATGCTGGGGTCCAAAGCACGATGAATTTAGTGCAGAGAATAGAAGGATAAGCAAGGTCAGCTTGGAAGAATCAGAGAGAAAAACGAACACGGGTACTGAGTCTCATGTGGTACATATGCTGATAACACCATTACAAAAAACACCATTAACTCAAATGCTGCAACTCAGCACCGCCCATAATTTACGACACCTCTGAGTCTGGACGGCTTGGTTTGGAATAAAAAGTTTAGACGTAGATCTGCATTATAGTTTCAAACTGAACTGTTTAAAATCAACAGAAATACAATGGTTAGAAACGATTACACTAAAATTCTTCCTTCAGGTTTAATTTTTATCTGCACTGGTGTTTTGCCTGCATACGTGTCTGTGTGGGGTGTCAGAACCCCTGGAACTGAACTTTAAGGCAGGTGTGAGCTGTCGTGTGATTGTAAGAAACTGAACCAGGGAAGAGCAGTAAATGTTCTTAATCACTGAGCCATCTCTCCATTCCAAACAAATGGGTTGGTTGGTTGTTTTGGTTGGTTGGTTGGTTGGTTGGTTGGTTGTTTTGGTTTTTTTGAGACAGGGTTTCTCTGTGTAATCCTGGCTGTCCAAGAACTCACTCTGTAGACCAGGCTGGCCTCGAACTCAGAAATCTATCTGTCTTTGCTTCTCAAGTGCTGGGATTAAAGGCATGCACACCACCACCCGGTATTACATTAAAATTCTTATACACCATAAGTTTTTATTTTTGTTAATAAATATGAGAACATAGGCAGTCTCTCTCTCTCTCTCTCTCTCTCTCTCTCTCACACACACACACACACACACATACACACACACACACATACACACACACACAATCCTTCCAGATTCAAAGCAACCCTGATAATATTTATTTCCAGTGTCTTCCTTGTTTCATTATCTCAATATTTCTGTTAAAACGCCCTTGAAAATAATCACTTATTGTTTCTCAAAAAATCTCTAAAGACTCACCTGGGTTCACACAATCTTTTCTTCCTCCGCTTTATTCAAGTAGTGTTTCTGTTACAAATAAAACACTGGCCGGCTGAACAAGCTTTATGTAAAAGGATGGAATAATTAACCCGTGTCTTCTTTTTACCACTGATTTATTGTGTAGCTCAAATGCATATGAATCTTTTCTAGGCTTTTGTATTTGTTATTTAAGATTCTAAGCTGGGGGTGGAGGGGTAGACAGAGGAAGCCAACCAGGTCACCCCACCTTCGCTGCACAGGCATCGGGTTCCAGTATGACAACAAATCTACAATGGAATGAGATAAGTAGAAAAACAGAGCGGAGGGTTCACAAGCTGGTGTGCAGCAGCCTGGAGCTTACATGGACACAAACTCAGCACTCCCCTCCAACCCCACTAACCTGCCACACAGCCACGGAATACCCCTGGCTCTGGCTACAGAGGCTCCAGATGAGGAAAAGTTTACTTTCTGGATTGAACCTCCTCGAAGGACCACCGGATACCAAATTGGTGTCTGTAGTCCATGCTGCTGCACCAGACCTCTATAAAAACCAAGAACCATGTGGACATATGCAGACTGACGACTTAGTGATGTCCTTGAGCTTTGCTGCCCTGGGGAGGGGTACATCTGGTTGAGTGATGTGTGTAGCCACTTAAGGCCATGTTGAGGCCTATGGTCCATGTAACCCTTGAAGACCATAAGTGGATTGATCGGTAGTTCTGATATGGCCAGGGGCCAAGTTGATGTCTGGGGCCCACGTTACCACTGAAAGCCATGCAGAAGTCCGAGGTCTGGGCTGCCAACTGAAGCCATGTTAACATCTGTGGAAGGTGCTGATCTAGCCCCACCCCCCACCCGCCTCCAGACTCTCCGTAGTTTATAGCTTCTCGTGGCGGGTACAGGTGCAAAAAGACTCACCTTCACTTGGGGGGCTGGCCACTAGGAATTAGGCCATGCTCCAGTAGATATATTATTGTGGTTTGGGGGCATCACAAAGGCAAGGGGCAGACATGGGAGGACAGAGATGATAGCAATAGGGTACATGATATGAGGTTCCCAAATGAGAAAAGAAAAAGAGAATCTAAGCTACGTAGAATACTTTCAGAATTAGATGTAGACATTTTGTAAATTCCTTTATGACTGCTAACAACAGATATCACAAAGTAGAAGACATTCTGGTCACTGTATCTGCTACAGTTTGATTGTGTCTCTAACATTCATATGTCAACTCAGTCCTCACTGTGATCTTCTTAAGAAGTGTGGTCTTTGGGGAAGACTTTAAGTCACTACCCTCATGAATTGAATTAAAGCCCTTCTAAAAGAGGCTTCCCAGTTAACCGACCTTTCAGCCCTTCTGCCATGTAAGGTCACGGCATGTGCAGCCATGGCATGTGAGGCCACAGCATGTGCAATCACAGAAGGATGCAGCAACGAGTAGCTATCTTAGAAGTGGGGGGTAAGTCCTCACCAGAAACTCAATCCGTTGGTGTCTCGAACTCACAATACACAGCATCTAAAGCTGTAAGAAATAAAGAAATAAAACTTTATTACTTGTAAACTCCTCAAACTAGGTATAAGAAGAATAGACTCTCAGTATCTCACTATACGCTTATACACTATTGCTCAAACTTTAAACTACGAATTGTCCCAGAAACAATTAGAAGCCACTTGGCTACGGACAAAGAGCGCCAAGAGTGAAAGTAGGGTGTGAGTGCTGTTGGCCACTTGTTTACCCAGGATCCTTAGCAAGTTGCTGCCTCTCATAGAGGCTTTTTGTGCCATCCAAGCAGCTGTCAGGGTTTGTCAATGTGATGGGAACTGTGTGTACATCAGGAAGCATCTGTGAGGAGTCAACTCGGTGGCAAAGGTAAATCCCACAACGCAATAACTGTTAGTGCTAGGTATTCTGTAAATGGCAACTCTAAAGACAATTCAAATAAATAATTAATAGGGAATATATCTGATAGTTCTTCCTCAATTAATCCTGTTGGCTTCTCTTCTCTCAAAATAGAAACATCATTATTATGACATTGACAAGTTCCTTCAAAAATAAAATATGTATATTAATGCATTTTTTAAATGGTGAAATGTCATGAAAGGTGTTTGTATTATTTTTCCTCAATATTTTTTCTTAGGGTGTCAAGACATCTGATTTAGAAACAATACCATCCATAGACAGAGACAGATGGTATTTAGGCACGTTCCCATGACTACTTAAGGTTAAGGACTCACAGCATACATTTCAAATGTAGCATTACAAGTAAAAATTAAACCAAAAGGTTGGTGGGTTGAAGGGAACTGTGCAGCTCATTCTAACTCACAATTCTTTTCTCCTTGGGTTTGCTAAAGCTACAGTGAAGGCTTGATTGGAGAGCATGTATTAGCTGGCAGGTTAACCTTTCTACACTATAGGATTTGGGTTCATAGCTGATGGCAAAACCACCATGTTTCAAAAACCTGAGCTTCTCAATTCTACTGTGTAAGCCATCTGAAACTGTATGCCCGTTAATTAACCCTGGGATCCCGTCAAGGTAATTGAAGCATAAGGTTAGAATGAACACTTACATGGCAGATAAAGAGTTCTGGAGCAGCATCCCCTTACCCTATTACTCCTAACTCGGTTTGACAAGAGCAGATTCCCCAGCTGGAGTTCAGACCCACTGAACAGAGTCACGCGTGCACATGGAAGCCAAACAAAAAGGGAGCGTGCAGCCCATGTGATTTAATGTGAATTCTTAGGTGTCTCCTCCTAACATGATTTTCTAGTTCTCCTTGCATGTGGGGGTCAGGGGGGAAAGACAGAGGATAAACAGATTCAGTTGTTGCTGTTGTTTTGTTTGTTTTAATTTGGATAAACGCTAGGCCAATAATAAGACACTGGGCCTTTCACTTAGAAATGATTTCAGTTATAGACAATGATCTGTTTGGCTTTGTTCAGAATCAGCTCCGGGGGGATACTTCTTACATTTCCATTAACTATGAAATTAAATAGAGGAGGCAATTTTTAAAAGAGAAATATTGCATTCAGCCTGAAACTCTAAGTGTTGAATTTCTGCCTGCAGTGAGTTTTTTCGGTTAAATTCTAAAGCATGGGTAATAGAGATTTATAATGGAAGCCCTGATAAAATCTTAACTATAAGAACTCTATCTACCACGCTCTGTGCAGCATATGGATGGATTATTTGCATTAAATTATCTTTAGGAAATGCAAACAAAACAAAGAAAAATGTAAAGCTTGTCTTGTTATTAGCATAAAATTAATGTCTTTGAATGCATGCTTGTTCCGTATCCAAAGCATTAACGGATTTTAGTCTTAGAGTTCAAAGACCTCCTAATTAATATGCAAAATGGCCTCATTTTATAAGCAAACTTTTTTTTTTCTTCCCAGAAAAAAAGAGACAGTTCTTTGCTAGCGGGAAATACTATGAAGTTTAGAAAACACTAACAGACATTGATATAAAAGCCTACACCCACATATGGCCCATTAATCACTCAATGCTATCACAACATCTCCAGTTCTTCAGTCTGCACACGTCCATATATTCTACAGCTAACCAAATAATACCTAGCTTAGGATGATTAACTGTATAAAACACAGAAAGAAGATATAGTGTTTCCACAAATGTGTACCCATTTGTTTAGTAATTTTTAATAAACAAATTAAGAAGAAAGCCAGCAGAAGAAGACACGCGGGACATAAAGGTATTCATATGAATTATGTAACTCCAAATCTAACTTGGAAAAGTAGATGCCCTCCAATTTACACTGCCCCAGTGTCGAGACTTGAAATTAGAAAAACAAAGTTTAAGCTGAACAAATACTTTGAAAGTTTGCCAGCACATGGCTGGTTCTATTTTTCCCTAAATATATGTCAGAATTGTATCTTTATTGGAAGTAATTTACTTGGTTTTCTTTGGTAATTTTCCCATTGTACAGAACAGTAGACAACTAGTGTGTACATATTTCTAAGTAATTTAAGTTCTTTGAAGTATTTGACACATGTTCCAAATCATACCATCCCTACTACAAGATGATCATGGTTTAGAAAATATAATAATGTCTTTTGACCAAGAAATAAAGTTTCACGAAAAGAGAAATCAATTCTAAAACTACCGCAGTCCCCAAACAACTAAAGCAGCAGTACAGAGAGCTGCAGGATCTACCTCAGCTGTAACACCAGATTCACAGCCAAGGCCAAGAAAAGTATTCTCCAGTATGCAGTGTTCCTATGGAAAATATCAGTTAAGAATCTATTATGCTAACGTTTGGATATAATTTAAGCATTTCCCACAAAGATTCATGTTAGAAACTTGGTCCCCACTGCTGAGGTGCTGAGAGACAACCGAGTGGAAAGGACTGAGGTCTCAGATGGCTTCAACTTGAGCCAGCCTAGAGCCATCTTGAGAAACTAAGATAGAAGGACCATGAGTTCTAGGCCATTTACACAAACACACACACACCTACCACACTCAAACACACACACACATAAACACACACACACCTACCACATTCAAACACACACACATGTGCACACACATAAACATACACACACCTACCACAGTCAAACACATACACACATATGCACACACAGCTGCACACACACATCCACCACATTCATACACATGCACACATGTGCACACACATGTGCAAACACACATACACACAAGTATCACACACATATACACATAAATCTACCACATCCATATACATCCACACATATAGCTACCACATATGTGCATACACACATCTACCACATACACACACACACACACACACACACACAGACATATATATACATACTCATATCTATCACATTCATACACATAGACACACATGCACACACACATGTACACATAAACATCTACCACCTTGGTACACATGCACACACGTACCTATACACACACCTACCAAATTCATACATACTCACACATACACATGCACACATGTGAGCACACACACAAAGCAAATCTGGCCCTTCCTCTCTTTCTGGCTTGAACTGTGCTCTTCCCCTCTCCTGTGTGCCCCTACCATGACATCAGTCATCGTAAGTCCAGAGAAGGAGCCAAACAAATAGAACCATCCCATCTTGGATTTCTAGCTTACAAAAATGTGAGCTTAACTGCTTTTCTTCATAAAGTACCAGACCTCTGGTTATTTGTTATAGACCCAAAAGACAAGTTAACATATATTACACACCAAGGAATGTGCTGGGCTCTCATCATCAGCATGATTTCACTTGAGTCTATATATTTCACAATTACATTAATATGCATTTATATTCACCAGCCAATAACCTATAATTAGATTGTTAGAATCTCTAATCAGAATATCCAGATTTAAAGATATGCTTAAAAAAATTAGGAAAAAAAAGCTAATCTTTTCAAAAACTCTTATAGAGTTAAAAAAGAGTAAATAATAATTAATTAATTAATTAATATCTTCTCCAAGTCCTTAACATATAATTAATATTCAATAAGCAATTGAGAATGAATAGCTAATTAACAATATTAAACTCTACTAAGATTACTGTCCCAAAACTACTCAAAAGTGGCTTTTTTAACTACTCACTAAAATGGAAAATATGCAGTGCTGTGGTTTGAGTAGATTTGGCCCCTACAGATTCATGTGTTTGAAACTTGACCCACAAGGAATGGCACCATGAGGAGGTGTGCCTTTGTTGGAGGAAATGTGTTGTTGTGTAGCTCAAGCTACATCCCGCGTGCCTGTGGATCAAGATGTAGAACACTCAGCTCCTTCAGCATAATGTCTGACTGGAAGCTACCATGCTTGCCACCGTGGTGATAATGGACTAAACCTCTAAAACTATAATCCAGTCCCCATTAAATGTTTTCCTTTATAAGAATTGACATGGTCATGGTGTCTCTTTACAGCGATAAAACTCTAAGATGATGGCAATTCTACTGTTATGTGAGTACAGAGAGTTGTTTTTTTTTTTAATGATATTTGGGAATTGGTGCAATGACTCTGCAGTTAAGAGCCCTTACTGCCCTGACAGAGGGTTCTGCTCTCAGCACCCAATGGTGGCTCAAGCAAAACACTCATACACATAAAATAAACATAGATTTTTATTACTTTTTGAATCAAAAAGACATGCTCCAAAAATCACTACATTGTTTACTCAACTCTGAAAAACCTCTGGACTCTAGAAGAATTGCTAAACTTTAAAATACTCCTAGACTCTTGTCAAGGTGAACAGCAGTAGCCTCTTGTCAAGGTGAACAGCAGTAGACCCTTGTCAAGGTGAACAGCAGTAGCCTTTTGCTAGCTCTGTAGACATAAAGATCGAAATCAGCATTTTGTAAATACTGTAGAAGACTTGTGTAAGAAGTCATTTTCACTTGTTTTTAAAGTCTTAAAATAACACATAAGAAAATACTTTGTTCATAACACAGCTGATGATTTTCCTAATGTGTTCATACAAATTAACTTCATTTATGGATCGTATCTTTGTGTGGTGGTGGTGGTATTGAACCCAGGACTCTATGCATCCTAGGCAGGTGCCTTCTCACTGAGCTACATCCTCAGACCCTGCCCCCCCCCCCCGACACACACACTTTAAGGGGCTTAAATGGAGGATGAATCTTCTCCGAGAAATTACTACCCACAGATCACTACCTAGGACAATTCTATTGTTTCTGGCTGGTTAAACTGTGTCTATAACATAAAATTCAATTCTAGATGCCACATTTTTAAGAAGGACATTGACCAATTAGAGAGTAACGAAAGGCCACCATCCAGATGAATGGGAGAAGCTATAATTTTTGATAAATTATTCAAGCAACTTGGGAGGTGAAAAATAAAGACAGTCATAATACCTACTTTCAAATATTTGAAGAGCTGTCATGGAGAGAAGTGTATTCTAAGTTGCTGCCTGGGACAGACTATGCTAAAAGGCTGGAAGTAAAAGAAAGCAGGTTTTGATGTGAAGCCAGAAGGAACTTACTGGTGCCAGTTCTAAGTCCAGTATGAGCAACAACTGCCCCAGGAGAGGTTCACTAAGCTCTGGAGATTTTTAAGAGCAATTAACGTCTGCCATAGTTCTAATGTTGAAAATCACCACACTAGGTTGAAAATTGGGCTAGAAAATTTTGAGTCTCTTTCTAAGTCTAAGTCTCGGATGACAATTTTGTAGATAAAACACATACACATTGCTCAATGAAGATTTTTGATATATGTAATTTTCGTTATTTTAAGGTAAACATAAGACTCTATGGTACACAGAATGCTTCCTTATCAAGCAAAAGGCTTTCTGTGACAGAGAGGAGACTCAAAAATTGGATGCTGACCAAGAAACTGAGTCTAAGGGGTTTGATCGGTTCTGTTTGGTTGGTTTGTATATAGAAAACAGGTGAAAGCTAAATCCCAATCAGAGAGGAGCCCACCAAACCTTCTAAACTACGTTATAGCTGTGTCCTCTACAACTCACTTGATACTATTCTTGAGGAAGGTGAAGTAAAACCATTTATACCTTGTAATTTTCTGTGGTTTCTGCCAGCTACAATCACATCTGGGGCCCTTCCTGTCCCTGTTATTACTACTGAGGTGGTTTGAATACGCTTGGCCCATGAAGTGACACTATCAGGAGGTGTGGCCTTGTTGGAGGAAGTGTGGAGGTATCTATCAGGAGTAGCTTTTGTCTCTCCAGAGAACATCCTTTTCTCTGGGCTGTAATGCAAGGGGTTTTGAAGCAGAAGCTTTTAAAGGAACAAATAAGAGAGCCTGGAAATAAAGGTCAACCCAAAAGGATCCAGTTGACAAAAAGTAGAGGCAGTTTTAGCTGCTAGAGTAGGTCCCAAGAAACTTGGGAGCAGGGTCAGTGACAGCCACCATGCAGGTTCCATGAAAGTTAACACCACATAGCCCCACTCTGGTTCCTCTAGTCATTCTATATACTAGTCTGTTGGCAAGGACCTTCAGTAGCTCACTAGCCAATCATTATTTCCTCTGTGCATAGGGTCTCATGGATGCTGAGACATGGGCTATGCAAGCAATCTGTCTTCCAAAGGCTCTGGCCCTTCAGAAGGCCACTGAAACAGAAGTTGTAATATTAACTATCAAATGGGTCCTAAAGAAATCACAGGTATACTTTACATCAGCACAAAACTAGATCAAGGATTCTCGTGGGGCCAGAATGATAATGAGCAATCCTACTATGGTTTGAATGTATCCCTCATGAGCTAAAGAAGCAGTGCTAAAAGGTAACCTAGTCACCCTTTTGCAAGTGTGACTTTTGGGAGGTGACTAGGTATAAAAGCTCTGTCTTAATGAAAAGGTTAATCCATCCATGGATTCATGGATTAATGGGTTACTGAGCATCTTAGTTAGGGTTACTATTGTTATGATGAAACACCATGATCAAAGCAACTTGGGAAGGAAAGGATTTATTTTAGCTTATAGTTCTAGATAACAACAGTCCATCACTTAAGGAAGTCAGGGTAGGAACTCATACAAGGCAGAAACTTGGAGGCAGGAACTGAAGCAGAGGCCATGGATGGGGCTGCTTACTAGCTTGCTTCTCAAAACTTGCTCAACCTGCTTTCTAATAGAACACAAGACCATCAGGCCAGCGATGGCAACACCCACAATAGTGTCATCAATTACTAAATAAGAAAACGCCTTATAGCCAGCTCTTACAGATGCATTTTCTCAATTGGCATTCCCTCCTTTTAGATAACTCCAGTTTGTGTCAACTTGACATAAAACTGTCTAGCACACTGAGGAAGTGGGTTAATTACCACAAGATTGAATGTGTTATTAAAAACAGTTTGGCCACCTCTCCTGAGCCCTTTGCTCATTGTAACCTGTGCTGACAGGAGGGTCCCCACCAGCAAGAATCTCCTCACCAGAACTGGTCTACATCCTTAGACATTCCAGCAGTCAGAGCCATAGCCAAACAAAGCTCCCTTCTCTGTGAATTACCCAGCTTTTGGTATTCCGTTATTAGAACAGAAATGAGCTGAGGCAAATAACCCCATGGCTTAGTAACATCTCAAATCTTTTTATACCTTGATGGTTGCTTGTCTTAGGCTACTTAAGAAAACCTATGGGTATTGAAAAGAAATCTTGTTGCAATATCCCACCCACTTGAGTGATTAAAGTAAAAGAGGAGCAATCCCAGTCGTTACTGAAGGATGGAAAACCAAAACATGTGTGGGATGGCTATAAAATGACCCCATCCTTTTACAAGTAGGTTGTCTGTTTGTTTCTTAAATATATACTTACAGAAATTCCATTCCAAGACATTTAGTAAGAGAGGTGAAAAGTGGTATCTATAAAAAAGATTTGTACCTAAATATTTTAGACAGCTTTATCCCTACATCCATCAGTATGTAAATAAATAGATTCTCACAGTGAACTGCTGACAGTAATGAAAAGAACAAACCTTGAATACACACCATGAGATGTGAGAATGACAGAGAGGAAGGAAGCTGGACACAAAGAACACATGCTATTTGATAAGACTTTTGTTCCATAGCAGACAAAGCTAATCTCCAGTGATAGAAATCAGAACAGGAGTTACCTGAAGAGAAGAGCATAAAAAACTGACTGCTAAGGGACCCAAAGGGGACTTACTGGGGAGACAGGAAGGGTCTGCATCTAGGTTGGGGTTCCATCTGCTAAAATCTATCCTCCAAGGTTACAGTAGGTGAGTGACTTCCAGACATGGGACATCAGTAGTTCCCAAAGACAGAAGCACTGAGTGCCAAGGCAGTAGATGCAAAGCGTGATCAGAGACAGCCATGTGGAGGGAGGCTGCAGCCCCTCTTTGTGAACAGTACTGAGAGGGAAGCTATTTAGTAGTGTCCTAACAAAGGGGGTCAGATTATGAGGTTTGTATGAGGACTTAAGAAGTGTACGTTGCCATCGGTGACCTAACAAGCTTTGCCAGGACCTGACTTGGCTTCAAGCCTACTGAGAAAACAGCAGTTGGTCAAGACACAGAGAGGGCAAAGCACCCTCTATTTCCCACTTAAGACATGGAAAAAACAATAGAGGAGCTCAGAGTATAGTGGTAAGGTCCTACAGCTGGGTGGTGACTGAAGATGTGTGTGTGACTCAAAAGTCAACAATAGACATCCTTAAATTTGGTAGTTTCATTTATATAGTTGTACTAAAATAACATTTAAAACTTTTGCTCACCAAAAGACAATGGAAAGACAAACCTCAGAATGAGAGAAACTGCCTGAAATGTGTTTTCAACAGAGGACTCACACTCAGAATATATGATGAATTCTACAGCTGGTAAGAAAATTGTAAACCACCCAGTTGCATAAAGAATGAGCAATTTCAAGATGCAATTCACAAAAGAGAGTATCCAAAGGGCCTAAAGCAGATTAGAAAATGTTCAACCTTATAAACAGCCAACACCACTGGACATACCCCAGAATAACTAAAAACAGACAGTACCAAGCTCAGGCATGAATCTGATGACGGTTCTGTGCAACGCTGGTGCAAGTGTACATTGTACCATCTACTTGGAAAAGCAGTGTAGTACTATAGAGCACAGCTGAAGACACACAAACAACTGCTACTCATGAAGTCCATAAGAACAAATATGGGGCCTGGAAAAATGGCTCAGCAGTTAAAAGCACTGGCTGCTCTTCCAGAAGACCCAAGTTCCCAGCACCCGAATGGTGGCTTATAACCATCCATAACTCTAGTTCTAGGGGATCTGACACTCTCTTCTAGGTTCTACAAGCACCAAGCAAGCACATGGACCAAAGACATACATATTGCCAAAACACTCATACACATAATTTTAAATTTATATGTGTATATATATTTGGACCTGTATCAGGAAACATGCACAATAATACTTCTTGTAGCATCAGTTTAAGTGTGAAAAATACTTTCATCCAAATATCAAATAAATGTTGGTAGATGATTTAACAAAGGGGACACATTCTGAGAAGGCATCAGCAGGCAATTGCATCACTGTACAAAGTGTACTTATCAAAACCAAGATGGCCTTAGTGCCATGAGTAACATCTTATGGGACCGTTGCTTGCATGTGTTATTGTGTATGAATAGAAAGGAGCGTCATGTATCTCTGCAGTTAGACATTGTTCATTCCATGCGGGTACTGCATTTCACCGCACACTCTTTCAAAGACGGAGGATGATCCTATGGCATCATAGATTTTGTTTCAGTGAATAGAACAAAGTGGAACTCAAAGCTCAGTGACAATGCTGCTTATTAAGGACGATCGAGGCATTTGCCTCACAGGTGAGGGGTAATTTTGATTGTCAACTGGATTGGATCTGGAATCAACTAAAAGACATCCCTCTAGAAAGAGGGGGCCCATGACAGCGTTTCCAGAAGGGATTACCTGAGGGGAGAAGAACCCCCTCCACAGAGTGGGAAGCATCTTTTGATGGGTGATCCAGGTACAAAGAGGTCAGGGTTGGGGAAAGCAGTCTTGTCTGTCTGCCTGCCTTCCATTTTTGCTGGCGTCCATCCCTGAAGCTGCTTGCTGTTTCTGTGGCTGCCATCTTATGCTAAGATCAGACACCAGCTTATTCAGCCTTCCAACACAGACTGAGCAGCAAAGCTCTAGGAATCTTCAGGCCTTCAGTGCCACACTGGGGCCACCGAGGCATCCATCTTTGGACACTGAGCAGCCATCCTCTGCCTGGTCTCACCAGCATGTACCCAGTCATTATTAGATGACTTGGGACTGACAATGTAAGCTGATAGAATAATTCCTTTTTTACAGTATATATACATTCTATCTGTGCAGTTCTAGAGAACCCTGTCTAGCACAACTCAAGATTGACAACAGAACAGAGTGAATGTCATAAAAACCCCCACATAAAACAAGGCAGAATCAAGTGTAATTCAGGAGGTCTTACCTGGGAAATTTAACTATTCTCTCTCCAGATGAGAAAAGGGAATAACAGCACAGAGAATAGTTCACCAGAGGGACTACACGGGAGTCAGACCGGATGACAGGCAGCTAGGATGTTATCAGTGGAACTTCTGGAGACACAATTGTGATCATGGGTTTTCTTTCTACTGGGTTTTTACAAACTTCCACAAGCCCAAATCTAGGGGAGAGGAGGACCGGTTGCTCTTTCTGTAATAACACTGACTGTAGTCACTGCTGTAACTCGGTTTATTCTAAGCTTCTAGTAAGCCATATTCTACCCTTGCATTTATAATGGGAGAAAATACTTTTAAAACTCCATCAGGAGCTAGAGAGATGGCTCCGCAGTTACAAGCACTTGTTACTCTTGCCAAGGACCTGGGTTTGATCCCCGGCAGCCACTCAGCACCTCACAACCATCTGCAACTCCAACAGATTCAGTGACCTTAAGATGTAGTTACATATGTGCAGCCAAAACACAAACATTAAAAAAAAATGTAAAGAAAACTACAACATACAGCACAGGTCTGGAGGTGTATCTCAGTGATGGAGCACACACTTGGGCTCTGTATTCCAACCCCAGCATCACAAACTAGAAGAGGAAGAGGGTGATGGCAGAGGGAGGAGGAGACACAGCTACAGTGTGTATATACTAAGTAAAGAAGGAGGGAAGAAGAGAGAAACATTTGTTAACTGTGGCTGTGTGCCTGGTGGGTTTACATTGTTTAACCTAAAACAAGGCTAAGAGAGAAAGTGTTGTTATTCTGACTGTCCATATGGAAAGACTCAAGCTTGCTACAAGAATCCAGACAAGAGGACAATTATAGATTCCAGAAAAGGACCAAGCAGTTTACATGGAAACACAGGACAAGTGTCAAAAGACCAGTGAGAGAAAACTGGGCAAGAAAAGGATGTTTTTAGACGTAGCACAGACCTAGGCATACGTAGAAGAGAGAGAGAGAAAAACAGCAATAGTTTCCCAGTTTACTTCAAGGGGCAAAAAGATACATAGCAGAAGTAAAGTAAGTTTTAGGCCGAACTGAGAAGACATTTGAAGTAGTAAAATAATGGCGTCTACAGTATCATGGGGATGGGGGGCTTGTGATTACTTGAGAAAGATTTATTTGAGGAGTCTAGGTGAGGACTGCCATCACTTGTCAATAATTCTAAACAGAAAAAAAAAACTCTAAAAATCAAAAAACTCAAAAATCAAAGGTATGAGGGGTTTTTTTCCAACCTTTTGTTTTATTTTGTCATTTTTGAGGCAGGGCATCACTATGTAGCATTGCCTGGCCTGGAATTCACAGAGATCCCCCTGCCTCTGCTTCCACTCTGTTGAGATCAACAAGTGTGTCATTATGCTCAGCCTATATATTTCTTTAAAATATCATTTATTTGTCTAGAAAAGACAATCTTCTCTGAATTCTTGGGCAATTTCTCTGAACCAATGTGAGTTCACTATAGTCTTCATCCTACTTAGTATGACAGTCATGTTTCATGGAAGAGATAACTGGATTTGCTCATGGGGTACTGGACAAGTTCTAACTAAGAGAGATTTTATAAAATATGTTATATATTCACCATATTCTGTTTCTAAAAATTCTAAAAAGTAAAAGTCAGAATCAGATTTACAAGACACATCTATCATTCTCAGTGAGGATCTTTCCTGTGACCCCAGATGTCATAGAAGGGACAAAATGAAGGTGGGGGACTACTTTGAAGACTCTCAATAGTTCAGGCTAGAAAAAATTAGGAACCTCGGGCAAAACAAAGCCATGAGAATGGAAGAGATGGCTGAACATGACCCAGATATGGCAGCTAATCAGATACAATGGGACAAGGGAAAAGCAAAGGAAAATTCAAGATTAATTCTTGGGACCTAATGGTAGTGTTTTCAAAACAGCAGCAACAAGAGAAATATCCCACTAGTAAGTTGGTTTTAATGATTTGGAGCAGAGAACAAGTGGCTTGTGTAGACAGAGGGAAAAAACAGTTGGTCAGCATTCGGGAGACACGAGGACCTGGACGGTAAATCTGAGCTGGAACTTCATAGACAGCATCATGAATGTCCATATTTTTTTTTATACTCTCGTGCTACCAGAAATGTAGTTTTGTGGGCTTCCTTTTTTTTTAAATTATCTTTAATCTTTTCTTACAATCCAGTCGTTATCCCCCTCGCAGTCCGCCCTCCATGAGTTTCTCATCCCATTCCTCCTCCCCTGTCTCCAAAAAGATGTCCACACGCACCCACATGCCCCCATCCCGCCAGACCTCCCCACTCTCTGGGGTCTCAAGGGTTAGGTGCCTCTTCTCTCACTGAGGCTGGACCAGGCAGTCCTCGGCTATTTCTGCAAGTTCCCCACAGGTATTTGACATTTTATAGAGGTGAGAACATGGTGAGGAAGAAGTCACCGAATGTGTTCGGTGAGAATGCGGCTAAAGCCACGTTCATCTAAAAGCAGGGCCATGCGGGGTTATTCCTTAGGCAGTACAATAGCTCATTTCAGGTTTTAACTTGAATAGGCCAGGTATTTGGCCACACATTTTTCTTGATGCTTCTGGGAAGACCAATGGGCAGTGAACAAGGCAGATTGTTCTGCACATTAAGGCTGGGTCTCATCCAATCAGTGGAAGACCCACATAAAACGTAAGATTGATCTCCTCCCAAGGGAGGGTGACTACAACTGAGCCCCTTCAGACTTCAGTGGCAACGGCATCCCATCCCCACATCTCCAAGCTGACAGACTTGGGACTTCAAACTCCAGCATTGGCTCTTTCAAGCCTCCAGCCCACAAAGCCATTCTATATTTTAGATGTGTCAGGCTCTGTGATTACATAAGCCAGTTCCTTGAACTACATACAAAGATTTCTCTCCAGCAATAGGCATATATGTACATACAGAAGTTAACATATTTATGTTTAAAACCTATCAGTTCTATCTCTCTTGAGAATTCTAAATTAAAAAAAAAATAGAAGAAATAGGGCAGAATGATTTCACATAGTGTACAGAATTAATACCTATAACCCAGGTTGTTTGTAGAAAAAGCAATGTAGTCAAAAACCTGATTGGTGGGGGAGGAGGGGACAAGATAGCTCAGAGGGGAAAGATGGTTGTTTGCCAACCCTGATGGTCTGAGTTCAATCTCCAGGACCCACAAGGTGGAGCTGACTCCTAGAAGTTGTCCTCTGACCTAATATGTGCTATGGTGTGCACATACTCACAAATAAATAAATAAATAAGAAAGAAGTAAATGTTTTAAAAAGTTTAATGCTGTAAAGCAGACTGAGACGTCAAACTACTTGGAACAATGGCTAGGGCTACAGCTCAGTGGTAAAGTACTTGTCTTGCCTAGCATGCCTGCCCCCTGGGTTCAATCCCCAGCAATGTGCTACTTAAACAGCATTCATTAAAATGAAGACTTCTTTGCTTCTTGGCAAATTTTGCGGAGCACTGGCAGTTTTCAAGCATTAGCCTTTGAAGTTTTTTGGTTGGTTGGTTGGTTGGTTTGGTTTGGTTCAGTTTTAGGGACAGCATCCTACCATGAAGCCCCCAATGCGACCTTATATTGCAGCATGTCAACAGGCCTCCGAAGACTTGGTGTCTAGCTCTCCATGTGAAAGATGGTGTGCTTTTCTTTATATCGGTTTGCAAAGGGTACTAGAAGCAAAAGTGGCTACAGTCTCTTTCCAGGAATCGGTCTTACTTTAAAATTTTATCAGTGTTCTGACTGCATTGTTCATTGTAACATCCCACCAGGGATCCTAGAGAACCTGGTGAACAGGAAGTAGTAAGCATGTTGGACATATTAGAGAGCTCATATTTATAGGGGTGAAGCTAAAATCAATACTCAGAAGCCAGCCAGTCGGTGGCTGTTTGGGGCGCAGTGTTTTGAGGTGTATTTCAGGGTGTGTCTGTGCAATGGGTAAACTGTTTCACACACTGCTCCAACCATTAAAGTATGTCCCTAGAAACCCCTGGAGTTTGGAAGCAAGAGACCCCATCTTTGACCCGTTTCCTGGTTAGCCCTTGAAGTTGCATATTTGAGGACCACAGATCCAGACTGCAGTGCATGCTGCCTTGTGACCTGGGACCCACACCTATAAAAATAAATAAAAAGTAACTAAATATTAAGTTTTACAAAATAATTAGATATTAAATTTTAAAAAGAAATATGAATGTGCTGTTGGGAGCCATGTGGTATTAACAATTTTGGGACCGAACCCATGAGACCTTAACTATATCGCATGAACTGAATATCATTTCATCCTAAAGCTGGGCATGCAGAGGAGAAATGGCACGTACAGGATCAGTAGCAGCAGGTCTTACAGGCACAGAAGCCACAAGAGCAAGTGTGGCTCCATTATCTTTAGTGACTCCTCCTCAACAGCTTTCTCTTCCTCAGTCCACAGTCATCATCACCTGGAGGATCCAATCTCTTGTTAACTGAGCAAGGCTGAGTCCAGGCCTGTGCTACATATGGCTCTCCACAATGTGCTTCAGCAAGCATCCGATGCCAAATTTGAAATGCCTTTGAAAGACAAAGTTAAAACAAATCTTGGAGAAGTAAAGCTCCTTGGACCAGTGCTTCTAAGTTTACTCTTTATGTGGGTGAAGAGATAGCCGAGGGGTGGAACTCCACAGTGTTCCATGGACAGGTTAGCCTGATGGTCAGGGACAATGACCCTGGCCACAGTCAGAAAGCTGATGACAGTAGATATGAGGAGAGGCATATAAATGCACCTCTCTCAGACTGAGCACAAAATGGGAGGACATTTGTCTCATGAAATGTCTGTCAAATGGCCACCACTGCAGAGAAGGCCCTCACTAACCTGCTGATAGGATGCCTTGTCTTGTGAGGTCAGCCATGTTGTTTCCCTAGCAGCCAGTTTGCTCAATGGGTCCATGTACAAAACAAACTAGTGAGTGGAAACGGAGGTCACACATGGACTCAACAACATTGAGTTCCTCTCATCAATTTGAACTTGCTACTGTAACTTCCAGATGCCTTACCTGTGAGGAATAAAAGCTAAGGCACCGACCAGGCTTCACTGAGAAACACAGCTACCTAGCTACGACTGACCTACATTGGCTTCCTTTTCTGATGGAAGAGCCAAAAACTACACATACATAATTCTTCTGTTAGTCAGGAATCTCTAAAGAAACGGAACCAAAAGAATGACCATGTTATAAAATTGTCTTTATTCAACTGGTTTATCTGCAAACAGCCATCTCACTGGCTTGCCCCTCCCCCTGTTTTAAAGAGGATAATTTCAAGATGAGGACATAACTTTGATTTAAATCCTAAGGCTGGGTAGTCCATGATGGCAGATAGGTAATGAGTAGCTCCAGCCTGCTGCTAAAGGCCTGGAGAATCACTAGAGAATCGGTGCTCACTGGGAAGCTGAAGAAGATGGATTCTGATGTCAGTCAACGATGATGGGACCAATCACCACCAAGAAGCAAAAACAGGCAAGCAAGCAGTGGTGCTTTCTCCCCAGACTATGGGGGGTTGCAGGGACACTCTCCCCTTCATTAACCCTTCCTGAAAATTCAATCCTAGATCCCAGAGGCATGTCTCTTACTTGACTTGAGATCTATTCAAGCTGACAGTCAGGATTAAGCATCACACTCTGGATAGGAGCCTGGAGTCTCTTCCTATAGGATCATCAAATACAATCTTACAGCTATGGTGTCCCTGACAAATACATGCAAATGATATGGAACTCATTTCCCTGCACGACTTTAGCCAGTCATTAAAACATGCTATCCCACCCATTCTGTGACCTCCCTCAGGACAAGGAGCCAGCATCCAAGGGGTAAAAATAAGCCTGTTTCCAGTATTAGCAACTCTCTCACAGAGATTCTTGTTATCAAGGACGTTTCTACTAGAACACATGAAATGGTTTAAGTAAACTGAATGCTAAGACTGACAATTAGATACATGGGATAAGTCGCTAAACCACAGAGAGAGATTCTTGCGCTGGCTGGGATGGCCAGTGAGATTGTTACAGGGAAGTCAGCTTGCTGCTGCACACGGTGGTCAACAAAGGCATGAGGAGCCTAGTGGCTCTCTTGGGTGCCTAACCAAACCCTCCAATTTACCAGTGAGAGTTAGTAAGCAACTCAACCATTAGGGGCTCAACCTGTTCCAGAACGAAGACCCTGGCCCCTGAAGAAAAAATCTCAAATAAAGAAGTTATAAATACCAACCATGGCTTCCTGACCAGTTATACAAAGTACAAAGTAATTATGCAAGCTCTCTGCGCTGCTTGTCCTGTGTATCTTTGTATGCAGTAACCATTCTTTCCAGATCTGCATCCTCTGAGACATTATGTTAAAAGTGTTGGTGGTGATGATCTTTATGGTTAGCATTATAGAATATAGGAGGGACTATAAATAAAACTAGAATTAGCTCTAGTAAAGATGATAGTAGCTAAGACTTTGTCTCTCCCTTTGGGGTGAAGAATGTCAGAATTTCTTCTGTGTCCAAAATAATAGTTAGAAACATACATGCATACATACACAGAGGCAGACAGATGATAGATAGACTGATAGACTGATAGATAGGTAGATAGATAGATAGATAGATAGATAGATAGATAGATATGGAGGGAGAGAGAGAGAGAGAGACTGATTGATTGATGGATGGATGGATGGATGGATGGATTGATATGATTGCTGAGCAGAAGCTTAAAGCTACATAAAAGAGTGTATATGTATGCTCAGTGCTAAAACTGGACAGTGTAGCGGTTAGGGATGTCTGAGTGTCCAACACTCCTCATGTCCTGCCACATTTCTCCTTCCTTTTGCTTTCCCAGTGTCTCTCACCCATAACCAACGTCTACCTTAAAGACACTAAGTACCTAGATTCATTTGATTTCCTAAATGGACCTTCGTTGATTAACCATCTGCTTTAGTTTGCTTGTTGCTGTGATAAAACACTGATTAAACACAACTTGGGAAGGAAAGAGCTTATGTGCCTTAAAGGTTATAGCCTGTCATCAAGGAAAGCCAAGGCAGAAACTCAAGGCAGGAAATGAATCAGAGACCATAGAGAAACTCTGCTTACTGGCTTGTTTCCCCTGGTTTTCTCAGCTACCTCTCTTACACAGCCTAGGTTCACCTGCCTGGGGACAATTCCTCTCACGTCAGGTTGACCCTGTTACATCAATTACCAACCAATAAAATACTCCCACAGACATGGCCACAGGCCAATTTGACGGAGGAAATTCCTTAATTGAGATTCTCTCTTCCTTGGCATGTCTAAGTTTGGGTCAAGCAGACAAATATTAACCACCATGTCATCCCACAAACTCCGTGTTTTGTTGTTGTTGTTTGTTTTGGTTTTCCAGTTCTAGCTGCATGCCTGCTTCTATTGCTGGTTTCCTGGTACACCCAATTACTCCTCATTATTTGTTGGACATTGAATTTTAAAATAATTCATAAACAAAGTTTGTGGATTATAAGAAGGATATTTTCTCCCAGCAAAGATTCAGGGGATTTGAGAACTTTAGAATCGCAGACCTCCTTAATCCAGGCTCAAAGTCTAAGATTTCCTAGATCTAATCAGAATCCTCGATGCTTAGCTGTCACCTGGGTTGACTGCTTCATTGAGCTTACCCTTCCTCCTACAGCACAGCCTTCAGGAGGTCTGGTCTCGGGTCCCTGCCTCTGCTCTTCTCCCAGAGCCCAAATTTTTACTTCTTAGTTCTTCAAACTTGCAAAACTTAAGTCAACCCTTCTGCTACCTCTCCCAAACTAGCTTCGGTGTCCAAGTTCACGCCCCATGAGGTCCCTTCCTCCCAGCACTTCTATCTCCTTGACCTGATAATTTGAAAATATTTGATATGGCTTTTCATTTTCTTCTATGAGACGCCAGTTTGCTCTTAAGAAATAAGGTGTCCAGCATGGTGGTGCAAGCCTTTATCCCAGCATTTACAAGGCAGAAGCAGGTGGATCTCTGTAAACTGGAGAACAGCATCGTCTACACAGCCAGCTCCAGGGCAGCAGAACTGTACAGTAGAGGCCTTGTATCAAAGAAAGAAAGAAAGAAAGGGGGTTGGGGGGGATGGATGGAAAAGAATGAATGAATGAGTAAATGAATGAATGAATCAGAAGCCAGTTGAAGCTCAGCAAGCTGCAAGGACAGCTGCAGACTTTGAGAAAAAAAAAAATCAATGGAAACAATTGAGTCTCTGCCCCTGGAGCAATAGCACAGCCATGGAGATGACAAGCAGGCAAAGACTCTTGCTATCAATCCTAATTACTTAAGTTTTATTCCCACGACCCTTGGAGTGGAGATAGACAGCCAGTGTCTGCAAGTTGTCCTCTGATTCTACTTGTACACTACAGCACATGCACACACACACACACACACACAATAAATATAATTAAGGAAAATAAAATCAAAAAGATGATTACAGCTTCTTGGTACATAACTTAAAACTTTCTTTTATCCAAGGGTCAAGTTTAATTTCTCAAACACTGTCAAAATTTTGTGTTCCACTCTGGATATGAATGTATCTGTAAGTATACAAGAAAGTAATAACTAGTACTGTTTGAATAATTTTAACAGGCCGAAACATAATGAAGTAGGAAGAGCCACTGTTGCCCAAGGTTTTTCTCAGGGGTACAGAGTGGACTGTGAAGACACAACTTGACAATGTGCCATAGAGCATGGGACAGGTAGCACACCAGCAGAGAACAATCACCACACTGAGGCAGAGGATCAGAGGTCGGAGGTGATAAGGCTCAGTCCTGACCTCCTGCTGCTGGACTACAGTCCTGATGACAATGACCTTCAATGTTATTGTATCAGGATCCCTTCCAGTTCAGCTCAACCACCACACAAAGTTCTCAGTTCTGGTTTCTGCCCCATTTTAATTTCACTAAAACCACACTAAATCAAGTAAAAGGCTAATAATGGCCAGTCCTGAATCTTAAAAAGAGTCTGGTTTTGGTTTGATAACCACGAACGGGATCTTCAATTTGTCGTATGTATTCTTTAACTGCGTTTGTCAGTTCTTCAAGAAAGAAAGAAACACCCTGGCATGTGACTTAAGGAACTGAAACTCGCCTCTGGTTAACAGAACTCCATAGATGATCACGGGCTGACCAAAATGGTGGGAAAAGAGAGTAAGACTGTCACACAGAAGCACCATGGTCACGGAACAGCTCTGCCAAGAAACATTCCTCATGGTGCTAGGAAGGGGACCCAGTGAGTCACGTGCTTTCTGTATAAATACAACAGCCTGAATTCAAATCATGCAAAAGCCTGGCCCAGCGGCACACATCTGTAACCCCAGGACTGCCTGTGAGACAGGAGGAGCCCAAGGGCTTGCTGGTCAGCCAGCCTAGGCAACCAGTGAGCTCCACGCTGTCTCAAAAAGAAAGAAGAGCTGGAGAGATGGCTCAGTGGTTAAGATCAGTGACTGTTCTTCCAGAGAACCCGGGCTCTGTTCCTAGCACTTGGCTTGGCTGTTTACCATCATCTGTGACTTAGTTCCAGAGGCTCCAACTCCCTCTTTTTGCTTCCTTGGGCAGTACACAGATGTGGAGCACAGATATAGACACAAAAAGTAAAATTATATATATTTTTTTAATTAAAAAGAATAAAATAGTGGCCAGGTGGGGATGGTGACACACACACTTAATCCCAGCACTTGGGAGGCAGAGGCAGGTGGATTTCTGAGTTCAAGGCCAGCCTGGTCTACAGAGTGAGTTCCAGGACAGCCAGGGCTATACAGAGAAACTCTCTCAAAAAAACAAAAAGAATAAAATATAGAGCAACTGATAAAGACATCCAACATTGACCTCTGCCCTCTACCTACAGGGGAAAGTGTGTGTGCGTGCATGCGCATGCGCAGGAATGGGCTTATTGTGCTCGGATCACCCCAACACCAACTACACTGTTGGGGTGCACCTGTCTTCAAGAGGTACAGGGAGAGGACGCTCCTGGCCTTTCTGTCACATCTCAGCCTCTTATTTTAGAAGCCGGGGCAGCTTTATGGACATAAATATCCTTCTCAGACCCAAGGGTCCTTTTACTTTTCATCATAAATTTTAATACAAATAATTATGCTGTGAGTTTCTCGCCCCTTGAATATAATAAGTGCATTTTACCATTATTTGGAAGATTTCACAATGGAAATTGTAGAGCTATAGTTTTGGTTTTTTGGTTTTGTTTTGTTTTATTTTTTCATCCAGAAAACAAGGTTCACTTTGTTGGACACATGTCCCTTGTAAAACCAGAAATTATTTTTCAAATGTGAATTTTGACTTGAACTTACTATGCAGTCTTACAGCTAGCAATACTGTGTCCTCCTGAAACACTAGAAAGCAACTGTGTCCTGTAAAACTTCTTGGTTCTGTATTTAATCCAGCGATTTATGTAATCCACAGCAAGAAATGAGTGTTAGATTTTTCTCAACATTCAACTTAAGACATAATAAGTGGAATGGGGAGGAAGCATGATTAAATGCCAAAAACGTAAACATGAGAAAGTAAACATGAAAACAAATCACTTTAAGAAATCATTTAATTACGAGAAAATTAGCCTGAAAATTGCAGACTTCTAAACAAATCGTCTCCATAAAAACAACAGCTCCTTTATGGTCGTGAGTTTTTTATTTCTCCTCCAGACAATCCCGTCTATTGAACCTAGTCATTTCTGGCAAACGTTAGAATATATGGGATCTTTTCATGTTTAATATTCCATAAAACAGGACTCGCTTTTCTTCCTGAAATGAGAATGATTTTGCTTGAGAGGAATCTCAGATTGTTCTCTTATGACTACTTCAATGAGCCCATCCCCAAAGGCGGCAGGAAATCAAAAACAGAGGCTGTTTTACCAATGGTTCCTGTCATTCACCTCATTTTACCAGCCCAAGTACACACTCTGAGAAGAGCTCCTGAAGTCCTGCAGCTTCGAATTCCTTTTGTAACTCCTCCAGTGTTGAATACTCTTTGACTTCAAACGCCAGAAACCTGTATTATACAAGAGAAGCTCATGAATACGCAGAGATTTGTCAGAGGGTAATTACCCATTCAGTTACTTTTGCATCTGCACCAGCACTAAATTATACCTTTTGTGTTCCCTTGGTACTTTTGTTTCAGACAGTACACTAATCATTTTCTCTTTGCATTTCTTTCCACTTGAGTCCACATCTACTTTGGAGGTTTTCTGAAGAATCAGGTAGTCCTAAAAGATAATCAGTATGTTAAGTGCAGAGCGGATGCTAAAAGGCGCAGTCCTGTTCTAAAGGGACCATAACCCACAGGCGTTTTCCTGCTTAAAGAGCATCCTCAGAATGTAGCAGTGAGAGTTACACAGTGTCTTTACACAGGTGGCAGAACCCTGCTCCTGCTCCAGGAAATGCAGGTGCAAAGAGCAATAGAAACAAATCGTTCACCTTTAAGTCTGGACTAGACCACTACTAGAGTGAGATGGTTAAACCCTCTGTTGTTTAAACCAATTATTTAAACTAGTTATTTAAGCTGGCTCCTCAAACTCTCTGTGCCTTAGTTAGCTGACTCCGCATAACTGGACTGGTAACAGGAACTGGTGAATCTGGGACAACTGAGTGAAGTCAGACACTCAAAGCACCTCTAGAATGACTGTCTTCCAGAGCACAGCACACTGCTCAGTAATAGCACCCACTGCTATCACCAAGCTGGCTGCAAATGGGACCATCAGGCCACCACCTACTGCCCACCTGTAAATGTACTTGCACATTCCTGATCCTAGTATCCGATCTTATAAAAAAAATTAACAAATTCATGTAAAATGACATTTTAGAGGTTATTTATAAATGCATTTCTCTGAACTAGTAGAATTATAGTCTATTAATTATAGTCTACACAACTAATAGAGTAATAGTAGAATTTATAGTATATAAAAACATATACATATCAGTAACTCATGGTTCTGTTGGCAAATGCTGCATTTACTCTAATGTGCCTGAGCTGATCAGACCATCAGAGCCTTAGGTAAATGTGAACAAGGACCTGTTTCTCCATTGTTGTCAGCTAGCGTGTTATTCTTAAGGATCAAATTTATAGTACACACAGATTGCCTCAAAATCTGGAGTCCCTTGGTTAGGCCCCACTGCAGGCTATAGATTAAATCTGGTTTCTTACTTTATCCATACCAGAACCAAGTATGGGTCTTGTTAAGCAAATGTCATTGAAGGTTGGGGAAGAACCCACCTTGGAAATAACTCTGAGCTGTTATTCTTCAACACTTTAAGATTACAGGTGGTTCGTGCTAAATCTGTTTTAAGTAAAATCCTCTGTAACAGTGCCTGACCCACTCTGACAATGTAAAACTTATTAAGTGATCTGTACCTCTGTTAAAATTTAAAGTAAGCAGGTTTCCTTGTCTGGCTCCTCATAACACAGGCCAGGGGCTTCAGGATGAGAACTTGGAAGCCTCAAGATGATGGCTTTGAAGGCCGCTGCTGGGACAAGTCAGGTGGAAAGAAGGAGTGGGGAGGAGGTGACATGCTGACAGTCCTGCAGACCCTGCTTCCTCTGAAGCTAAAGGATAAGGCTTCCTCTACACTACAGGTATGACGCTGAAGTGTCAGAGTGCGCTTTTAAGTGCCTGCATGTTAGGGATTGTGCAGACTACTTACGAACATACTCCTTGCTGTGCTGGGCTGTGGAAAAAATTAAAATGTACAAGCTTTTTGTTCTCGATTATGCAGATGCTGCTTATCATTAATACAAAACAAATACATGTCCTCGGACTTTTTCAAAAACTGATGCTGGTACTGGTGCTGGAGAGAGAACTCAGCGGTTAAGAACACTCTGCTCTTTCAGAGGACCTAGGTTTGATTCCCAATACCCAAATGGCAGCTAATAGCTGCCTGTGACTCCAGTTCCTAGGGATCCAACGCCCTCTTCTGACTTCCTTGGGGACTGCACATAGATGGTACACAGACATACATGAGAGCAAAACACCCACACACATAAAAAATAAAAATGAAGCTGTCATTTCATTAAATGGCATAATTTTTATATTATAATCTCATGCTAACCCTGAGCCTTGCAAGTTTACAGCTGTTGTTAGGGACAAGGTATTCTTTTTAAAAAGAAGAAGAAGAAGGAGAAGGAGGAGGAGGAGGAAGAAGAGGAGGAAGAAGAGGAAGAAAAAGAAGAAGAACTGGGGAAAGACGGGGGTGGGGGCCTAGAGAGATGGCTCAGTGGTTGAGACTGTGGTTGCTCTTCCAGAGAGTGTGTTTGATACCCAGCTCTCATTTAGCAGCTCATAGGCACCTGTGACCTCAGATCCAGATGCAGGACCAGGAGATCCAGCATCCTCTTCTGTAAGCACTGGAGGCTTTCCTAAACACACGAGGTGCACAGACACCTACAGACAAAATACCCGTACACATAGGATAAACAAATACTAAAGAATAGAGAAGAAACCAAAGTACCATTTAACATGACGTTAGATAAATCAGAAACACCCATGCTTCGACTCTCCCACTGTTATAAAACACACTAAAAATACACCATATTTAACAGAAAGCAAGCAGATTCATATTCAAAATGAAGTTTTCCAGCACCTTGATGTTGCTTCTGTCTCCTTGTAGTAAAATCAGTATTAATTTACCCATGAACATCAGTCTTCCTGTCAGACTTAACTCTGTAGCCCACTTCTCCACAGCTTTGACATATTTAGTCCTCGCTCTCATGTGATCTAAATGCAAAAGAGTCATCCACAGTCCGTCGTCCACAGTCGGGCTTTCTGGCAAAGTACACTTCTCATCGCTGCTCGCGGTCTCTGGCTGCCTGAGGACGTGTCTGAGATTCTGCTGAATCCAAAGAACCAGCTCGTGGACCATCGGTTCTGACAAAAGCTTCCTGGCTTCTCCAAGTAACTTCTCCTTGACCATAACACACTGAGCCCTGGTCAGATGTTCCGAGTTAACCGAGATGCCGGGTAGACACAAAGGGTAACCGGCTGGTAAATGGAACGCCAACTCTAAGGGCACATCCTCACCCACAAGTCCTTCAGCTGTTGTGCGAATTCTAAATACAGCCCCATCTGTCTCTGGAAGACATCCAAAATTAATCATTAGCTCTACATAACTCAATCTCAATGGAATACTAATCAGTTAAAATGTCGCTTTTAAACCTCAATTTATTTCTCATAGGAAAACTCCGAGTTTATTTTATGAAGAGACACACAATGCATAAATAGGAACAGTACCACACAAATGTACTTGCAATTCACTCTCTTTATCACCCATCTTTAGGAAATTATCCAAAAAATGCAGTTTTGGCCAGGCATTGGTGGCGCATGCCTTTAATCCCAGCATTTGGGAGGCAGAGACAGGCGGATTTCTAAGTTCGAGGCCAGCCTGGTCTACAGAGTGAGTTCTAGGACAGCCAAGGCTATACAGAGAAACCCTGTCTCAAAAAAAAAAAATAAAATAAAAAAAAAAATGCAGTTTTGATTCATACAGTTTCCTTCCATATTTCACTGGCGATTATAAAAACCACAAATCAGTTCTCATAGGTGTTCAGTGGAGCAGCAACGTGTATAGGAAAGGTGCAAGGAGTCCACTCCAAGTTACTTATGGTGAGGAGCACAGAACCTGGGTGGTGGCCGGGTCATTCGACACTGATGACCGGCTGTGATACTGAAAGTGACAGGACCTACTCTTCTGATTCAGATACACTCACATCAGTGTAACTTGACGGCAGCAGGATGAACGGAAACCGAGCAGACATCCGTTCAGCCTCCACTGGCTCCGAGAAGGGGCCGCGCAGCCTAGGAGACGAGATGAAATACTATGCTGTCTTTCAGACGTGCTTGGCTTCCCCACTCTGATGTGTTCCACATCACTTCACCCCACTGTCCAAAAAGTTGATAAAATGTCAGGCTAACTCATTCTGCAGGGGGCAGAAGCGCCCTGATCAGAGAGTGGAGAAGGGAGTGGGGTCCGGACACAGGGCTGTGGGACGAGCCTGCCTCTCTGCCTTCTTTCTCTTTGCCCCTGTTCTGTTTCTCAACACAGAAGCAGCCAGACCCTACGCCTGGATGGCTGCCTCAACAACGGGGACTTGAACGCATCATCTATTTTAAAGAACCTAACAGAGCACAGAAACCGCTTCTTAGCCATCGGATCCCAATGGTATATAGAAGCTGTTGTTACACAGATCCATACAGGATCAAGCACATCTGTTACAGAGGTTTTCTTTAATAGATGTCAGTAGCAGCTGCCAGGAACTATTTCCAGACACCATCCAGAATCACAGTCAGTAGCTATTCCAAAGGCCATCTAATTTTTTTATTTTACATATATAATGTATATAGTACTAAAAAAAAACCTTTTCTAAACGTATCAGCATGTATGCTTCTAAAAGCGATCATATGCTTCAAGTCTCTTTGTTCCTCTTTACATCTACTAACATACTATCATTATTACTATCATTATTATTGGTGTGTGTGTGTGTGTGTGTGTGTGTGTGTGTGTGTAGCCAGGGGAAGGGTCAGGGAACAACTTAGCAAAACAGTCCTGCTTCATCATCTTAGAGGATTCTGGGATTGTCAGACCCATGCCAAGCACCTCCATCCACTGAAACATCTTGCCAGCTCCAAGTCTCAACGAGGGGGTAGAATGTTTAATCTTCAATCATTCATCATTCTACAGGCATACATTGGGTACATGTCAACTTCATGCACTGTGCTGTTCAGAAAATAATGGGTAAGACACAGATCTGTCACAATTGCTCAGTCCAGGGTGGACACATTGTCTGGAACTTCTATTCTATACCTGCAAAGTTTTCTATTACAGATGCATGAACATAAAGTTTCTTTTTTAGGTGTTTTGTGTGTGAGTGTGTGTGTGTGAGAGAGAGAGAGACAGAGACAGAGACAGAGAGACCCACACACGGAGAGAGAGAGAGAGAGAGAGAGAGAGAGAGAGAGAGAGAGAGAGAGACTGAGACGATGTAGTCTTGGCTGGCCTGGGGCTTGCTATACAGACCAAGCTGATTCCCAAATGCTGAAATCAATGGCATGTGCTACCACATACAGTTTTGTGTGTGTGTGTGTGTGTGTGTGTGTGTGTGTGTTTGTGTGTGTGTGTGACAGGAGGAGGGGAGATAGTTCCCCGTGGCCTCTCTCAGTGTCTGTGGAACTTTCCTCTTGGTCAGAAAGCAGATGTTTCCTGACCAGCAAAATGCACATAGCATATTCTTTTAAGACCAAAAGCTGAGAAAAATTTCAGCAACTTTCATAAGACTGGAAGGTCTATCTTTTTATTAAATATATTTACCAGATACACAGAAACATTAAAATTATACACATTTATGCAATTTTTATGATACTTTGATACCCTGTAAGGTTTAAATCAAGGTAAACTTAGTAACCTCCTGAAGACTGGGGTTCTTAAGCTCAGTGTCTCCTCACTGTGACGAAGACCCTTGGTGTACAGTTACTATGTGTGTACACCCACCTACACACTACTGCGTGCATTGCAGTTTGGATGTAAATTGCATGCCACGAGCTCATCTGTTTGCACACTTGGTCTCTGGTGGGTGGTTCTGTTTTGGAAGATTATGGAACTTTAGATATGGGGCCCTGCTGGAAGAAGTGGGTCTCTGTGAAGTGGACCTTCAAGTTTATCATCTGGCCATGTTTCCTGTGTAATTTCTGCCCTAATCTGTCAGAAACCATCTCGGAAAGGCTAAAGCATGAAAGTGAGTTTTGCATGGCCTGTCCTGTGATAGGTAAGCTCTGAGATGCAGGGTTCTTAGAGACTTCCTCCCAGGGTTGCTTCTTGCTGTTGATATGCCTGTTTCTGTCACTATTACATAGTCTAATGTTTCCTGGGCATCAGCCCACCCTATTGGGCAAATTTCCTGCAGATCAACATGAAGATGTACTCTCATATAGTAATGCTGTATAGATAAATTGATGATTTCACAATTTCTGATAATGATTCTATAGAGGTACTCTCAAGCCTCCTATAGAATAAAGCAGCAACTAAAGCTCGTAAACCTTCATGTGTCACAGGCTAACTGCACTAGGATAAAAAAGCAGGCTTGGAACAAATTTGTAATCAAGAAAAAACGTTCATTCTAGGTCAGGTCCAAGGATAAAGCACGAGTGTACACATGATAAAAACATGGCCATGTGAAACTGTAGCTTTGAACTTATACTGAGCTTATAGAAGGAAACACTGCTTTGAACTGATAACACCAAAGTCCTTCTGTAGCTCCTCTTTTGTGCAACGAGGTAATTTTATAAAGAACTTTTGTCTAAGAAGGTATAAATTGCCAGAGAGAAGAAATAAAGTTTGGTATTTGAAGCTCTGCTCCATCCACCAAACGTATATTTCTGACTGTCTATATGTACATACACACATACATACATACTGTACTGGCTGGTTTTGTGTCAACTTGACACAAGCTGGAGTTATCACAGGGAAAGGAGTTTCAGTTGAGAAAATGCCTCCATGAGATCCAGCTGTAAGGCATTTTCTCAGTTAGTGATCAAGGGGGGAGGGCCCTTGGTGAGTGGTACCACCTGTGGGCTGGTAGTCTTGGGCTCTATAAGAAAGCAGGCTGAGCAAGCCAGTAAGTTACAGCCCTCCATGGCCTCTGCATCAGCTCCTGCCTCCTGATCTGCTTGAGTTCCAGTCCTGACTTCCTTTGGTGATGAACAGCAGTGTGGAAGTGTAAGCTGAATAAACCCTTTCCTCCCCAACTTGATTCTTGGTCATGATGTTTGTGCAGGAATAGAAACCCTGACTAAGACACATACATACATAAATACATACATACATACATACATACATACATACATGTGTAGATATACGTGTATGTATGTAAGTATGCATGAACACTTGTGGAATTGTTGAGACAGGTGGTCAGGCCTAGCCAAAGTGTGTGTGCTTGAATTCTCTGTTCCTTCCTCTTTTTTTCTCTCTGGCTCACAGAGAGTTAACGAGCTCCAAACCTCTCTCTTGGCCAGCAAGGGACCCTTGAGCCAAAGAGAAACTAAGTTTCTTGTTTTTTGGTTTTTGGGTTTTGGGTTTTTCCCCTTAATCTCTTCCTGCTAACAGCAGGAGTTAATTACCAGAAGCCAGGGGCTTTTGGCCTCAGAATAGCAAGGAGTTAAAGGAAGAGAAACTTTACAAATAGTAAGCAACTTTTGCCCCCCATAATGGCTAAAGCCACCCATCGCTGCCTGCCTCGGTCTACCTGGATGCCTGGCTGGTCACCAGCACTAATTCACATAGAGATGAGAAAAACAGCCTCGTTCTCCTGTTGCCACAGGAGCAGCCACTCTTTCCCCACCATGATGAACTGTACTATATGCAAGACACCCAAAATGCAGGGTGTGTGGGGAGCAGTACCGGCCATCACCACTTGGGGGTGCTGCCTCCTCCTTGCTGAAGCCAGGGAAGCTGCCCCGGCTCAGAAGGTGCAATGGCTGGGTCACTTGACCACATACACATTTTCCTTTTGCTCTCTCCTTAAAATTCTGTCTGCAGAAGAAGCGTCTTTCTCCCACAGCAAATCCCCCCACCCTAGTGCCATATCTAACTATTATAACTTCCTGTGCATTTTCTCACCCTGCCTGCTTCTTTCTCTTATTTAGAAAATGTTTGCTTATAAACCACCACAAAAACCCAATGCTGCTAATTTTTCTACAAGCTTCAGACTATCTCTCTCTACCATCGTCAATCTCCATAAAATATAAGTCTAGCCACCTAGTCCCATTTTCTCAGAAACCAGCTTCCCCATAACTCCTTAAACTGTAAATTCTAACGTCATTTCTCTCTGAAGCACCATTCTCAAACATGACCCCTGACCTCTACAATGCTTCTGTGAAGAAGGGGAAAACTTAACAGGCCTGGGTTGCTTAGAGAAGCTGGGTCCTCAGAATATTCAGTCTGATAGAAGTGTGTTTTGTATGCATGATAGTTTGGAACCTGTGGTCCCAAGCAAGCTGAATGATTTACACTTAACCATGGTACTGTAGTGAATCTTCTTGCTCTGAGGTTAAAGTCAGCCATGCAGGTGTGTGTGCCTACATGAGGCCTGATAAAGGCAAACATTTTAAATTGTCCTGAAAGACCTAACATCACTGATCTCAGAAGCTTCAGTCTCACATGAAACTAATCACTTCCTAACTGCTACTGTGTAGGAAAAAGTGCACTTTCCTAGCTGGCAACACTACTCACAGTCACACAATGCTGCTGTAATGATCTGGCATGCTTGTACAGAGGACCATGTCCAGTAGCTTGCTCGTGGAGGCTCCTGTACCTCTCTCTTGACTGATTTTTGTCTCCCCTGCTAGTATATAACAAAAAGCAATTAGGAGTTTTACAGATTTTCTGAGTCTTATAAATCCTTGTAGCAAATCATTGAGTCTTTCCTGAAACTTCATCTCAGGATTGCTTCCTATAGCTGATATGTCTCTCCTGTCATTTTAAATTAACATAATAATCCCTGGGCATTAGTGTATTGAGATTTCCTGCAGATCAACATAAAGATGAACTTTCATGAATTAATGCTGTTTAGATAAGTTAATGATTTTATAGAATTCCTGATTTAATTCAAATAATCTTAGGAAGAAAAGATTTAAGAGGTTTTTGTGGTTTTGCTAGAGAGATGTAATAAAGTAGAATCAAGAATAGAATGTGCCCACTCCTCAGAATAGTAAGTAAAGTCTGCCTAATAAGAAATACAATGAGCTTTCATAATTACACTAAAAAGAGAAATTGGCTTGGGACAAATTTGTGTCCAAAGAAAAACATTCAGGTCCAAGGGTGAAGCCAAAGGTGTGCACTACGATAAGACAAGGCCCTGAGAAACTGTTGCTTTGAACTTGTAATGAGCTTTGGACTTAATATCAACAGCCTTTTATAACTCCCATTTTGCATACCATTTTATCTATGAAGTAATTTTCTAAGAATTTTTGTCTACAAAAAGGCCAGAGAAAAGATCTAAAGACGGTGTGGTGTGGTGTGGTGGCTTGGGAGCTCTGCCCCATCCATCCATCCATCCATCCATCCATGCAAATGGAAATGTCTATTTGTTTATATGTACATATATAGGTATATATGTATGTATATAAGCATGCATGAATACTTGTGGAGTTAACAGTGACGGTCTGGCCCCGCCCAAGTGGGGGTGTATAAATGTAGATGTGTCTGTGCAAATTTGCCGGTGAAAAGGATCTTAATTCTTTTCCTTTCCTTCCTCCCTGGTTTACAAAGAGTTAATCAGCCAGGCTAGTGAAGGGCTTCTGGCTGCTTGGCCAGAGTGCCAGCAATAAATTTTTTACCTAATCCTACACTGTTAGGCAAAAGGTGATAATGCCTCTGGGGCTTCGGCCCCACTCTAACTAAGAATCAAAGAAAGTAAATATTATTAATATTAAGCCCCCACCTCCAATGCCCATAACTCCCACACCCTCACCCACCCCTCACCTCCCACCCCGGCAGATGACCTGCTCCATCTTCCAGAGAGGACCCAGCCGAGAGCAGGCTCCCCACAATAATACTTAACCCAAACTAACTTTTTCTCTACCTCTGAAGCATCCCAATTTTGTTTTTAAAGAGAAATATCACCCTCCCCAAATGGAGAAGAGTTTAATGAGAAACATGTTATATAGCTAGATAGGCTAGATAGGCTTAAGTTTATGCCACTGGCTTATAACCGTGGATGATGTAACTATAGAAGTCCTTGAGACCTATGCCATGCTAAGTAACAGACCTATGAATGCATGCACCCTGTTCCCCTGAACCTGAGTATACTTGCCTGCATGCCAAAGGGTCTTTGCAGACCTGAGTAAGGATGTTGGCATGGGGAAATTGCCCTGAATTACAGAAAAAACACCATCCTCCATCCTCGGTGTCCAGTAGGGACAGCTGGAGATGAAAAGAAGAAAACTTATCCATTGACTCATGAAGCTCTGCTCTGGAATCTGACGACAGAGGAAGAGGACCCTGTGTGATAGGGCACAGGTACACATACAGCAGGAGAGGCGGGCAAATGGAGGGAGCAAAGAGCATCACTTCCAACAATCTGATTTCATCTGGGTGACTCCTGACCTTCATAACTTCAGTACATTGAAGATGTGTTGTTTTAAGCCATCCAAGTGCGAGGACTGGCTGCAGCAGCCACAGGTAGCTACTGTGGTAACCCCAGTGCTCTGCTACATAACAAGCCAGCATGTTCCAGCCCAGCGCAATGCATGAGCTGGAGAACAGTCCAGGGAAAGCTGTAGGAGGTCGGTCAAATCTTTATCAAGTTTCCATCTTCTTCCTTCTTGTCTTCCACCTCCTCTTCTCCTTCTTTCTGGTTTTTCAAGACAGGGTTTCTCTGTGTAGCTCTGGCTATCCTGAGACTCACTCTGTAGACCAGGCTGGCCTCTAGCTCAAAGATCCACCTGCCTCTGTATCCCAAACTCTGGGATTAAAGGTGGGTGGCACCACACCCATTTCCTTTGTCTTTCTGTTATTTTCTGGTCCCAGTCAGCATGTAGTTCTCACTTTAGAAAACTAGGGAAGGAAAGCACTATTTAACTGTTCGGGAGAAAAACTGCTTTGATTCTTAACACTGGCAGAGTCACGATCTTCCTAGTTGATCTCCCTGGCCAGTGTGTGCCACAAGCACACACCAGAGCTGCAAACTAAGGCTGTACAAAATGGCGCTATCTGCATAAGAAAACGAGGAGACCTGAATAGGTCCTGTTCTGAGGTCAAATGTGGTGGCAGACCAACCAATCAATCACAGAGTCTCCTTCAGAGCGCATCTCTTTAGAAGCGCCTCTCTTACCCTTTCCTGTTTGACCTGCCTTGGCATCTATAGCAATAACTGGCTCCCTTTGCTGCAGAACCCTTATGTGTCTCGTTCACTCAAAGTCTGCTTTTGTCTTCTTCTTCTTCTTCTTTTTTACCCCAACAAAAAAAGAAAATCATTCTGCTCTAAAGTTATCATCTGCTTTGAGGTTATTTAAAGTTATTAACAGCTTAGCAAGAGAATGGCTACCAGAAATCATAGTTAATTGTATATCTACCTGATGTTACTCTTTGCCCCGTCCCCCACTCCAGGACAGCTATGAACTCACAAACACCATTCTCAATACAGCTCCATCCTAAAGAGCTCATGCCTGCCCTACCAAAGCAAAACTCCCAAAAGACCCAAGTCTTATTTGGGCCCAAGACCAGACCTTTTCACCTCCACATTAACTATTTGTACAAGTCATTCTGTCTTGGGACAATATTGATGGTACAACTCCAACTGAGGGAGACTCAACCCTTACTCTTCCTAGCCCAGGCACACACAGAACTTAGGAAGCTGAGGCAGGAGGATCTAGAGTCCCTGGCCAGAGTGGGTAGAATCTACATGGGTAGATTCTGTATTAAAACAATCAAACCTTAACCTTTCCTGAAGACACTCAAAAGAAATCATATTCCTAACATGGCAGACGACAGAAGTCCAAATAAAGAAAGTGAATTAGAGCCCAGATTCCACTCTCTTCTGTTTTAAAGTTTTCTCCCTACCTTATCCCTGCAGCACATGGTAGAAACACATTCCCATCACAGCGATGCTGGGAAGGCAAACAAAACCATGAGAAGGAGGTCTTTAGGATTTGTTGAGCATGCATCGAGAAACCATATGCATAGCATATCTAACTCATGTTCTCTGTCCTGGCTTTATTTTACCCAGGTTTTACACATCCTCAAAGCCTTTGCACAGACAAGCACTCAAAAGCCTCCCACACACCCCTCATGCTTCATGAGGGCAAGAGTTTCTTCGCTCCTAGTCCCAGGCCACTCACCACAAATAATGCATACACAAATGCTTGCTTTATGCTAGAAATGCAGCATTTACATTGTTTGTAACCCTGAGAGACTGTTACACACTGTGTCTCTGGATTTGCACATGCTTCAATTGTCCTTAGAGAAGGAAACAAAACAATTAAAAAGAACAGAAGGTGAAGGTGGCAATCTCATCTTTCTAAATGAAGTCTAAGACTATAAGGATGTTAGAGAGGTGAGCTCAGCCAGGACCATCAGCAAACAATGTCAATGTGTTACTGTAATGGTTTTGCATGAGGGTGGGATCCGATCTGAATAGCAGTGTTAATAAAACACAAAACCCACTGAGAAGCTCTTGCCAGCCTAGTATGTGTTGCAGTTAAGCTGTTATGCGATTCCTTTCTTTTGCAACTTTTAATCCTGTGAGACAGTTTCCAAACTGCAACTCCATTAATAATAAGCACTGACCACAGCAATAGATCCATGACCCCACCGGGAAAACGGATAACACCTTCAGAAGGGACCACACACATGTATGCTTGAAGGGGAATGTAGGCCTCCCACCGCCAACTGGATTGTTCTGAATATAAGCTACATCGCACCCTTACTATTGTTCTGGGTGCTCAAACATTTTTTTTTCCTCAACACACGGATTGTTTGTTTTACTAAGAACGTTTCCCGCACCAGCCCCTTTGCTGCAGAGGAATGAGACACAGTGCCAAGCCCTGTGGAGCTTGTTGGTTATTTAATCTGTGATCATCGGTGATCTTCAATGCAAAATAAAGCTAAGAAAGCCTCTCATCAAGACCCATGTGAAGATCAGGAAGGAGATCACATCAAACCTGGCACCTGGACTGACTGGTGGGATGGGGAAGAACAGAATATCCTTGATTTGGCTACCGCCCCTGCTTTCGCACAGCTGGAAATATGGAGTTTACATTATTTGCAACCCTAAGAGATTACTACATACAGCGTCTCTCCCTTTGAACTTACTCTGACATCTGAGCGGCCAGGATGTAGATTCCCTCAAATTCTTAACATAAATTAATCCCCACTAAACCGAACCTATTTGTTCAAACCTTTTCAGCTCAGGGCCCTAAGAGCTGGCCCTTAGGGTCAGCCTGGGCCTTCCTGTCTTAGAGAAATGCAGGCCCTCTTCAATATTCTTCTAATCCCACTGAAGACAGGAAAGACTTATTTGGTGGAGGCCAGGAAAGAAATGATGGGCTACAGAGTGACACCCTGAAACCCAAACTGCCACTGGCAGTGAGGGTGCTAGTCATGCAGCCTGTTACACTTGGTCTGCTCTGATAACTCTTTATCTCATTCACAGCTCCCAACTGTGAGTGTCAAACATTCCTGTTTCAATTGCTGAACTGTTCTACTCTCCAGCGAACCTTCTAGAAACAAAATGTCCAAAGTTGTTACACTGAATTCCTTTATAATTCAATTACTTATTGATGCCAGAACAGTGAATTAAATTAATTAGGAGGCATGACTTGAAGTCATGCTCAATTTAAGAGCAGATAAAGGGCCGCAGTGTTCTCAGGCTTAAGACACCAACCCCCTCTCTCTCTCAGCACTTCTTTTTTGGAGGTTTTCTCTGACCTATCAACAGTATCTAATGGTCAACCATTATGTAAATCACCACAATTTTTTTTTAAATGTCATGGGACATCACAGGCTCGTTTCTCCCTAATATTAGCAAGTAAGCCATGATACAAGAACTCAGAGACACAAGTGATCCCTTTAAAATAGCCGCCTCAGGCAGAAGCAATTATCAATAGAGAGAACTGTGGAGACAGAGGAGATGTTAACCAATTAGGATGCTAACCAATCAGCAGAGAGTGGCAAATCCCTACAAATAAATCCTTTCATTGGCATCCTAAGGACAGTTCAAAAAGATACAAGATAGGTCTAGGCACTTAAGAAGAGAGCAGCTCCGTTTTTCTAGAAAGTTCACATGGCCTGAAACATCACAGAGCACCAGGAAGGTCTGCAGATGGGTACATGCAAGAAGGCATAAAAGAAAGGGGTCAACTCCCAGGGTCACTGACTTACCATATGGACACCCAAAGCCCTCCTAATCATAGACATAGCTTTCTTAGGTCTGGCTCATCTCACACTGTCTTCTTAGAGGTAAGCCAATTTAGGGTCAGAAAGGCGATTTCAATACATTGTAACAACAGATGGCTCCTACTGACCTCAAAACGCACAAGGTGCGTTTGAGAGCTCAGAGAAAAGCGAGGATGATTTGTATCAGCACACTTTCCCAAAAGGGGGAAATTGGGAGCACTTAGTGGTTAAGAGCATTGACTGTTCTTCTGGAGGCCCTGGGTTCAGTTCTCAGCACCTATAAAGCACAGCTCACAAGCCCTTGTTAACTCTGATTCCCTGAATTCTCTCTTCAGGCCTCCTTGTGCACTGGCCAATAGAGTCAGGCAAAACACTTATACACACTCAAAAAAAAAAAAAGAAACTTTAAAATTTAAAAGTGTGTGAGTGAGAGAGGGAAACCAAGACAAGAACGAAATTTTAGCTTTTAATAATAATAATAATTAATAATAATAATAATAGTAATAGTAACAATAGCTTTACAGATTATAAACTCTCAGAGAAGAAGCCCAGTGCCCTGCCTATATTAGAAGAGAAGGCATCCATGAATGTGCGCTGCATGGTTCCACGTCCAGCGGGAGTCTGGAATTGGCTGCCACTTTTAAGCAGCCTGAAGAACGTAAAAGTAAAAATATTTTTAAGTAAAACAACCAACAATAATAATAATAAAAGGCAATCAACTCTGGAGAATTCAAACCTTCACTCAACCTAACAAGCATTTCCTGACTGCCTTCCACGTGGCTGACAACCAAGTGCAGTGTACTGCTGTCAAAGACGTAATGCACAAATGCTTCTGGGGGGTGCTGACTATTTAGGGGAGCTGGATTTCGTGAGGAGGGCAATGCGCAGAGACAACGGTGGAGGAGGAGGGAGCGCTCAGAGGAGGGCACTGTGAGCGAAGGCCAACCCCCCCAACTCCCCTCCCATTCCTGCCCAGGGCCACAAGACACCGGGTCCCCCGGCTCCCAACAGTGGCCGCAGGGTGATAGGCAGGGTATTCACCTGAACAGCTCAACATCTCCCACTCGTGGGGCCCGCAGAAGATCGCGGCCAGCGCCGAGAGCTCCTGCCGCACCTCCTCCGCCATACCGGCGCGACAAGAACCCGAAGCTGTTTCCGCCGCCTCCTGGAGCAAAGCGAGCCTATGGCCACTGGGGGGCGCCCCGGCCTCACAGCCAGGCAGGTTCCGGATGGCGCGGAACGCGGGGGGAGGGGAGGGGGAATGGGCGTGTCTGTAGGTGTGGCAATGTCTGAAAGCCCCGCCCAGGCCCTTCTGCTCACTAACTCCAATAGGATGTTCGGTCACTCCCAGAGTTTTTGCCCCTATGGTTTTCTAGAGCTGAGGGAGACCTGTAAAGCCCCAAAGCCCCCTACAAGAACATCCAGGCTGTGAACCCACCGTGCTTCACCACACACTAGGCTGAGAAGAGATGGAGAGAGTAAAAGAAACCTAAACAAATGAGAAAAGCCAAACAAGGCGAGCCCTTGTCGGGTTTTTGAACTTTGTGTCCTGAGATCCCACAGTGAGCAAAACACAAATTCCACGTCCTCGTGTTGCTGTCAGTGACCCTCGCGGTCAAGATATTTCAGAAAAGAGAATGGTAATGACCTCCAGGATACTAACCTGGTCACTAGCCCTGGGATTACAGACAAGGTCTAGATTTCAGGGCCTCTTTCCTGTCAAAGTTACAGAAAAAAGAGGAGAAACTGAGATGAGACTCCTTAGCTAGTGGGATGGGGTCCAAAGCCATAAACTAGCTTTGCAATGGTTTGGTTTGGTTCGGTTCGGTTCGGTTTGGTGTAGGTGATATTCAATGCATACAACATAATGTGTCTATTACCACTGTGACCCCTGAAGCTTAACGGTGAAATCACCATCTTTGAATCTTGTCCTTCAAAGGACACGCAAAAGCGATGGGATAACAGAATGAGTGTCAACCCCGACTTTAGTGACCAAAATTAATTTGTGATAAGTAGTTCTGTCTAAGTGTGTTTGACTTGGTTTATTTTTTTTTTCCAAATAGAAATTTTAAATTCTGCAGTTCCCAGAAGCCCTTTGGCTCGCTCAGGGAGGTTCCACGCCTCTGGTTTGTATCAAAAATAACATTCTGTGAGTACATCAAAGAATTTAAGTAGGTCTTCAGTGACTCTTTTCACTGACTTCTGAAAGTCGGAATAACTTTACCTGGCCCACATTACTATCCCAATCATCATTTCTATCGCTAAAAGGGGAATTTGAAAAAGAAAGAGAAATTGGCTTCCAAGAAGAAAAAGGCAATCTGACAAGACAGACAAGAAAAGCGTTCCCAGGGATGCCCTGAGCTTTCAGTGACCCCAGGCAATTAAGAACCATGCTGTGCACAGAATTAGAATGATAAAGGTTTATTGAAACACATAATTATCTATAATGTAGCCAATTTGTATTAGAAGAAAGAAAAAATAATTCCTTTTGAGTTATTTCCAAAATATCAGTTCAAGTAAGTTCAGTGGGTTCATAATTAACTGTTAGAGAGATTTGGGGAACAGATTACACTTTTTGATTTACAATATCACTCTGTTTATTCAATTTTAGTTAAAGTCCAATGTTACTGCTAAAATTAATGGGAAAATATTAATTTGGTTATTTGACGTATTTGTTAAGATGGTTCACACAGTAATTGAATAGCCCTCATCCTGTTTTTAATTTTTCAAATTCAATGTATGATATGAACAAAATAACATTAGCAGCATGATTCTAGCTGTCAGTAGGGATTAGGAGGGGATCACCGGAGCCTGCTGTCAGCAAGGGGTCCATGAAAAGTGATGTAAAAGTATAGCCATCTATTATCCTACTTAAAATTGTCTGGTCAGTGGGTTTCTTCTTTGCTTTCCTTTCTCTGTTGATCCCTTAACCTGTTTTTCATACTTCATTTAGCATGTTTAAATAAAAAGTCGACGTGAATGTCTTTTAAATTGACAATAGCCTGAGACACTGAAGTCCCTCGAATATGTTTCTCGCACTCTGACATTTAGAAGTAATCATCACAAAGGCAGCGCCACGTCTGCTTGGCATTTCTCAGACAAGGAAAATAGCAGATACATGGCAGCTCTCTGAAGCTACTGCACCGTAATCATTTTTCTTGTAATAAAATTTCTTCTAGTCAGCAGCTACTGAAATTCTAAATCTTTAAGTGTGAAGTGGAGGTCTGCAGTGAGAGTATTATCCACATCTATCCCTCCTCCCACAAATACACACACCAGGGTGTGGTTTGCTCAAACAATGCTACCTTTCCACGCACTTCTCCTAAGGAGTAGTATCCCCAAGAGGCTAGGATGGGAAAGGACTCGTACCCTCTCTCCACCAGTTAAAACCACTAATCCAGGAAGTCAGTGTGAGCACGTAGTTCTTTTAATCTTCCCAGAACAGCTCTACTGACTGTCTCAAGAGAAATATGTAAACTTAAATACTTGAGTCTAAAATCATAAGTCAAAACCCACTTGCATCAGGACAGCCAGGGCTACAAAAAGAAACACTGTCTCGAAAAAACAAAATTAAAAAAAAAAAAGCCCACTTGCACGAGCAAACAAGACCCAATCTGAAGAGATTAGGACAGGTGAAATGTACCCCAAGAAAAGCTGAGTTGGTTTAATAAGAAAAAGTATGATTTGAGAACATTTTTAAAAGTATATTCAAAAATGGCTAAGCTGAGGACAAAGCTCAGTGGTGGAGCACCTGCCTGGGCTGCTCGAGGTCCACAAGATTGAACTTCAGCCCCTAAAATAATGAAGAGGGACAGTAAAGGCTAGCTTCCTACATAAAGCTAACTGGGAGAAGCCATGACGCTGTGTCTGTCTAAAGAGTCCCTGTGCTTACTCAGGTCTCTACATATTCTTGAATCCTGTGACTGTTGTTGAGACAGAGATGAAGCAAGATGTCCTTGCTTTCACACACTCCGATCTTCCATCTAGATAAGGAAATAAAATCTGCTGTAGTCACAAACCCTCTCGCCATGTTGTAGGTACAAGGACTGCCACATTTTGTTAGCCAAGGGAAAGTTCAAGGTCCTGATGCGGTTGAAGGCAGTGGATATGGAACGTAGTACCACATTATTGCCCACAACTAACCCAGAGGAAAAATAATTTAGTAAAGTTCAAGAATGTCTCAGGCTTCCAAAAAGGTACAAATGGGTGCTATTAATTGACCACAAATCCTTCTGTTCTGTTACAGAGTCAATGTTACCAAATCATCTTTCACCATGATGTCAAAATAGAAATAACTCAATTGCATAAGAATTTGGCCCATTTCTGTTTTGGGTCAAGATATGCCAGCACCATGTCCAGATAATCTGCATTTGCTCTAGTACATCCGTTGCCATCTGCCTGTGCTTGGCTCCTAAATACAAATGGTATCAAAACAGTTCCAGTTTGCTTTGTGGGAAGCTCTGGACGAATTGTCACCGGGGCAATGTCCCCAGACGGTTCAATGCTTATCAATGGTATCCAAACAACTCTGAGTTATCGTTAGAGTTTTAAGGTTTGTCTAATTAAAATAATATCTAATGCTTAATTCTGGTTGCCACAGCCAATATATTCCTTTCATTCATTATATTTTCTCACAGCCTATGACTAGAGAGCCAGTTTTTATTATATGAAGGAACTAGAAATGTACAAATGTGACTGTTTCGGAAAGACAGTGAAATGGAGGGAGCTAAAGGGAGCCCCGGAGCAGAGCAGCAAAAGTGGAGCATGAGGTTCTTAAAGGCAAATGAACAGAAACCAGAAACACTACAGAAGGGGGGAAGACAGTATGAAGGAAAAGGGAAAGAGAAGAGAGGGGGAAATAGTGAAGAAAAATACACAAGGTAGAGAAGACATAAAGAACGTGGGTCCGTCTTAAACAGTGACTGACAGTCTGAAATTTACTCAGGGATACTTTGGGAGCAAGGAAGGGTACTTTGGTTGTGTAAGGAGCCATAGGAGCCATAGGAGCCAGTAAGGAGCCATAGGAACCAGTAAGGAGCCATGGGAGCCAGTAAGGAGCCATAGGAGCCAGTAAGGAGCCATAGGAACCAGTAAGGAGCTATAGGAGCCAGTAAGGAGCCATAGGAGCCAGTAAGGAGCCATAGCTTATTCCCTCTTTTGTGGGGTTTGTGTCCTCTATAGTCAAAGTTGATTTCTAAGTTTACTCATAGATCACTTCTGGGTATTTAAGTCTTAAAAGATGGCTGATTTAAGAGAAAAGGTGGTAAAAAAAAAAAAAAAAAAAAAGCAGAGGGGAAAGAAAGAAAACAGTGAGCTCAGGAGAACCGAGGTGGGGAAGGATGCTAAGTCTGAGGTTAAGAGATTCTAACCTGAGATGCTTAACGGATTTATGGCTTAGGAATGGCTCAGATGGGAAACGCATAGAACCTCAACTTCCACAGCCTTAACAGCACACATACAGTTCTCTCTCACACGTTCTGGTGTCTAGACAAGACTTGAGTTTTGTGGCTCTGTTCTAGCTTGATCCCCAGTTTTGTGTGGATCATGAGGACCTGAGATGTTCCAGCTGCATGTCCTCATCCATCCAGAAGAACATAGTCCAGTTGGAGGCTGTTGGCTGGATCTCAGTCCATGAATGTCACAGTTAAAGGAGATATGAACAATACCATGTTTAATCAGAGAGACCATGGACTCAGCTAAATATCTAAGAAGAAATTAAGTATCATTATTCTTATCATTTCTTTATTATGTAGAAAGGGCAATGACATGCGGAAGCAACTGGCTGTTCCTGACACTTCAAGTTCAATGCTGGTCATGAGATTAAGTTGTCTTTTCTTCCGTTGACCCCCACCACCCGGGGCCCTATCTTACTGGCCTACCTTCATTTTCTCACAGCATTCACCACTATCTGAAGTCACTATGAAGTCAGTGTTTATTTGCATCTTGTGGCTTCCCATGCTCTGGTCTCAATCTCTGTGTCCTCTGGAGGTCCATGACCTAAATGTGGTGGTGTTCAGGAGGTGACTGTCATCAGAGTAGAGCCCTCACAAATGGGATTAATGTCTTTCCCAGAGAGACTGAGGGAGCTTCCTGCCCTTTCAACCAAGTAAGGACAAAGAAAAAAGCCAACCTGGGAGCAACCTGTCTCAGTTACAGTTTCTATTGCTGTGAAAGGACACCATGACCATGGCAACTCTTACAAAGAAAAACATTTAATTGGGGCTGTCTTACCATTTAAAAGGTTTAATCCACTATGGTCATGGTAGGAAGCATGGGGGCATGCAAGCACACATGATGATAGAGATTTAGCGGAGAGTTCTACATCTGGGTTGTCAGGCGGCAGTAAGAGAAAGTGACACTGGGCCTGGCTTGAGGATCAGAAATCACAAAGCCCACCTCCAGTGACACACTTCCTCCCCCGAGGCCATACCTCCTATTAGTGCCACTTCCTATGGGCCTTTGGGTGCCATTTGTATCCAAATCACAACGATGAGTAAATAAAATACAGTCCCCCCTACCCTCTAGGAGTCGGTTTCTAATCTATCTGGGCTATGAGCCCTTCTATAATGGAGCAATAGAAGAAAACCCTGCTAGGTTTGTGGAGGTCCACTGAAAGGACCTGGGGAAACCTGTTTAGATGTTATGGTACAGGTTTTCTCATCACAGAGAAAGGGAAGGGAAGAAAGACTGAATGTGAAGTTTTGTTTGTGTCTGCCAAGATTCATATCACCAATTCCACGACATTGGGATCTGGATGTTAGACTTCCGCCAACATTCTTCAAAGCTTGTGTGGAGCAGCTTCTGAAAAGCCCATTATGGCACTAGGTTCTTAGGAAGCTATAGTCTGTGACACAAGCTTCTTGGTGATGGGTGACTGTAGTGTAGCATGAGAATGGGTGCTTCAAAGATAACACATTTGATCAGCAGCAGGAAACCACAAGACTAGAGGAGCTTCCCAGCCTGCCTCACAAGAGTTTCCCAGGGACTGTGTGTTTCTCAGCAGTGGAACAAAGATGTAATTGTTTTCTTGTTTGTTGTTGTTGTTGTTGTTTGTTTGTTTTGTTTTTTGTTTTTTTAATCACAATCTGAATCAAAATACTAGTTCTATGCAGGATGAGCAGGATGGCAGCACCCACCTGTAATCCCAGCTCTGTGCCGGCAGATCAAGAGGATTCCTGGAATGTACTGCACAGCCAGTCTAGCTCAAGCAGTGAGTTCTAGGTACAGTGAGAGACCCTGTCTTAAAAATTAAGATGGGGAGAGATTAAAGAAGACATCTCTGGCTTCCGCATGTGTGTGCACACGTGCTCGTGCGCGCGCGCGCGCACGCACACACACACACACACACAAGCACACACAGAACTGAATGAGTGCTTTAATATAGTGTATAATCAAACAGGTTAGGGTGCATGCTTCTTACCACCTCTGCAATGATTTCTACTCCGTTTCCTTATCTCTTGAACATACCAACATACTGACACACAGCAATGTCAAACAAGCGAATTACTTGATTCACGTTCAGAGTAATGTGTAACGAGCAAAGGATTCAGTGGTTTTTCTCCACACAAAGCCTTGCAGCAATGTATAGGACTGGTAAGAAAGGGCAGACTTCTCACATTGCACATTTGAATCGTTGCTCACAGTCACCATGTCATTTTCTATATGTATATAAATGATTTTAAGGTGATTATTAGAACTTATACATACTATGGAATTTGGGCATCATAATGGTTTGCACATGCTCAGCCCAGGTAGTGGCACTATTAGAAGGTGTGACCCTGTTGGAGTAGGTGTGGCCTTGTTGGAGTAGGTGCATCACTGTAGGTGTGGGCTTTAAGACCTACATCCTACCTGCCTGGAGACCAGTATTCTGCTAGCATCACCTTCAGATGAAGATGTAGACCTCTCAGCCCCTCCTGCACCATATCTGCCTGAAGGCTGCCATGCTCCTGCCTTGATGATAACGGACTGAACTTCTGAACTTGTAAGCCAGCCCCAATTAAATGGTGTCCTTTAAAAGACTTGCATTGGTCATGGTGTCTGCTCACAGCAGTAAAAACCTTTCTAAGACAGGCATTATTATAGTAATTATTTAATCTCACCCCACCTTGATCATTCAGTTCCCAGATAAAAGACATACAACTTCTATATTTACAATAAGCCCTATGCACTAGAGCTGGGCAGATATCTACCCTCTATACTATTATGTCTACTTCTCTGCCAATAACCCTGAGATATGACTTGCCATCTTCCTCCTGGGCCACTCTTACTCCAACTGGCCAGCCCCCATGGCCATGTTTTCATGATTCATCTACCTCATGGTGTCTTCCCCTTTCTCCACCTTCTCCTCTCTCTCTTCCTGGTCTCCTGCCTCAGACCGCAAGCCCAGGAACCAAAACTTCACCTATCTCTTCTGCCCAGCTATAGGCTGAAGGCATCTTAATTCAACCAATAGTTTTAAATTAAGGATCAAGGTTACATATAATCACTTGGTGTACATAATGATTCTCTCATACCTGGAGACAACAAGTCAGTATTTAGCAATACAATTCATAGCATAAAATAACCCTCAACAGGTCATCTTTAGACCTAGTCTAGAAGTCACTTGCTGGGTGAATCTATGGTCTTTTTTTGGGGGGGGGGGGGGGGGGGGGGGGGGGGGGGGTTGTTGGGGGGGTGGGGGGGGGGGGGGGGGGGGCGGAGGTACCGTGAACTTTATTGGTGGTATTCAAAAGAGAAGAGCTCCCTAGGCTCTTCCTGTTATTATGGGGGTCTGCGATGGAAAATGTGAGGGAGATGCTCAGTATCAGGGGCCAAGTTGGGACAGGGACTCCTCAGCAACTAAGGACCTCTCTCTTGCTCTCAGTGTCCTTGCTGGGGTGCGTGTTCCAGGATTTCTTACTCCTTGGAGGCCATGTAGGCCATGAGGTCTACGACCCTGTTGCTGTAGCCATATTTATTGTCATACCAAGAAATGAGCTTTACAAAGTTGTCATTGAGACAATGTCATCCCCAGCATCAAAGGTGAAAAAGTGGGAGTTGCTGTTGAAGTCACAGGAGACAACCTGGTCCTCAGTGTAGCCCAGGATGCCCTTCAGTGGGTCCTCAGATTTCTGCTTCACCACCTTCTAGATGTCATCATACTTGGCAGGTTTCTCCAGGCAGTATGTCAGATCCACAATGAATACATTGGGGGTAGGAACATGGAAGACCATGCCAGAGAGCTTCCTGTTCAGCTCTGGGATTAACTTGCCCACAGCCTTGGTAGCACCAGTGAATTCAGGGATGATGTTCTGGTCAGTCCCACAGTCATCATGCCACAGCTTTCCAGAGGGGCCATCCACAGTCTTCTGAGTAGCAGTGATGGCATGGACTGTGATCATGAGCCCTTCCATGATGCCAAAGTTGTCATGGATGACCTTGGCCAGGGGCCTAAGCAGTTGATGATGCATGATACATTGCTGACAATCTTGAGCGAGTTGTCATATTTCTCGTGGTTCACACTCATCACACCCCTTTTGCATCGGCAAAAGGGGCAAAGATGATGACCTTTTTGGCCCCACCCTTTAAAAGAGAGCCGGCACATTCCTGTGCTAGTGCTGGCAACCAGCAGCTGCAGAGCTCCCACCGGGTGATCTCACTCTTGAGATCTCATGACCCACCAACTCTCTGGCCTGCAGGGCCACAGGGCTCCTACCAGGCCATCTCACTCGGTGGTCCCTCTACCTGCCATCTCTCCAGTTGGTGGGGGGCAAGTTCTTCTCACTACCACACAACACCTCATGCACCCTGCAGTCAGCCCAGTAGAATTAAAACTCTTATGCTTATAGTTAACCAATCAGATTTATGTATCAATAAAATCACAATTTACAAGATGCCAATACAATAATTTCAGAGCCAACTGATAATGATAAATGCTTTATCCCAATAATTCTAACCTTGTAATACCATAACCGGTTGTGGCTAGTCACCGCCATGCTGGTTCACTCAACTGCCATCTTCCTCCTCCTCTCTCCCCTGAGATGCTCTCTGTGTCTGCCACTCTTAGCTCTGCCTCCCTTTTTCCTGTCCAATCACAGGCCTCCTCTGCACTAATGTAATTGGACAGAGAAAATCCTGCAACAGTGAAGACACCAGTAGACTCCATAACATACTTAGCACCAGCATCACCCCCTTGATGTTAGAGGGATCTCGCTCCCGGAAGATGATGATGGGCTTCCCACTGATGACAAGCTTCTCATTCTCAGCCTTGACTCTGTCATTGAATTTGCCATGGGTGGAGTCATACTGAAATATGTAGACCATGTAGTTGAGGTCAATGATGGGTGGAGTCATACTGGAACATTTAGACCATGTAGTTGAGGTCAATGAAGGGGTCGTTGATGGTAACAATCTCCACTCTGCCAACTGCAGAGAAGAAGGCAGCCCTGGTAATCAGGCACCCAGTATCGCCAAATCCATTCACACTGACCTTTACCATCATGTCTATGGGACAAGGCTGGCACTGCACAAGAAGATACAGCTGTCTCTGGAACAGGGAGGAGCAAAGAGACAAATCTATGTATTCTTATGTCCGATATTGACAAAAGGAACTGCACAGCATCTGATCCAAGCTAGAATTATGAAATATTTCCAACTGTAGCTAGGGTGTCATGTTTTATTCCTATACTGGTTAATACTAATCATTTTTAAAACAGTTAAGTCACTAGGCAGAGTGGCACACACCTTTGATCCCAACATTTGGGAGGCAGAGGCAGACCTATCTTTATGAGTTTGAGGCCAGCATGGTCTACATAGTGAGTTCTAGGACAGCCAAAGCTACATAGTGAGCTATAGCCCTATGAAATATAGTGAGATATAGCCTCTGGATTGAGTTGTTTTTAAAAGTTGATGTTACAACTCACCTCCAGGATAAGAGCATGGGTGTAGGGGTTAAAACTAAGGAAAAAAATTCTTACAAAGTTCTGGAACAGAGTGTTGGTGAGCTGCACACACATGTACGCATCACACATAGGCACATGCGTGCACATACATGTGCATACACTCATACACAGAGAAAGAATTTCTGGAATGGTGCAGTGAATCTCCACCTTTGCCCTAGAATATGAATATTTGACCTTGTGGTTGAAATCAGACCTTTAAAATCAAGCTTGAAGAGGCAGAGGGAGGCTGCAATGCTCCTGGGGTTTTGTTTTGGTTTTTGTTTATCTTCTGGACTATTGATTTCATTTTTTAATACCAAAATATAGATTTCTTTATCCCCAAAAAATAAGAACCTAAAAACCTCACATTAATAAAAGATTTGCAATTATATATATCGTATGGTACTTAAACTCAATATAATTTTACAAATCAAAACAAAAAAAATTTTTTTTATCCAAAAATGTGGACCTGGGAAAATCAAACGTGAAATGTAACTGAAAAATTACAATTTTTTTTCTTCCAAAAAATACTAAGCACCCCTCCAACTGATATTAATTCAATAAACTTATAATGTATTGGCAGGTCCAAATACTCCTCCAAATTCTGGCGCTCATTCCCCTCCACTTGTCAGAAGGGACAAATGGCGATTTTGTGGTGTCCATTAGCATACCAAAGCACATGTGTCCTCCATTCACTCAGTACCCTGGATTCACTCATTTACCTCCACCTTGCCCTAAACTCCTGCAGCTCACAGGCTTCCCTTCCCCCAGCTTCTCTTTCCTGTATAATCCTGCTCTGTAGGTCCTGCACTAGCCTCACCCTCTCTATTTTGTCTTTCTCTCTTGGTCTTCTCTCTCGTGGACTCCTTTGCCGGAACTCTCTCTGTCTTCCTCTCTTGCTTCTTTCTCTCCTTCCTCCTGTCCTGGTCCAGTCTACCTGCCTAGTTTTATCTACTACATTCTTTTCCTGCTCTAATCTTTTCCAGACGCCTCTGGACCTCCACCACACCTTGGATCCGTTGTGGCCTTAGTCTACACATCTGGTGCCAAAACCCTAGGTTTATACTTATATTTGAGGAACTGCTACTCTATTTATTTATTTTTGTTTTGTTTTTGTTTTTTGAGACAGGGTTTCTCTGTGTAGCCCTGGCTGTCCTGGAACTCACTCTGTAGACCAGGCTGGCCTCGAACTCAGAAATCCACCTGCCTCTGCCTCCCAAGTGCTGAGATTAAAGGCATGTGCCACCACTGCTCGGCGTACTCAATTTTTAAAAACATGATGATATGTAATTTTCTAGGACAGGCATTTGCTGTGCTAAATTCGGAAGTAAATATGATTTAGAATTTTTGTTAGCTTTCTAAAAGATTTTTTTAAAAGATTTATTTATTTTACGTATGAATATTTTGTCTCTATGTATTTCCTCTGATGTATGTGCCTAGTGCCCATAGAAGTCAGAAGGGGAGATCAGATCACCTAGAACTAAAGTGACAGATGGTTGTGAGCCACCATATCACTGTGGGAACTGAACCTGGGGCCTCTGCAAGAGCAACAGAGCTCCTAATCACAGAGTCAGCTCTCCAGCCTGAACTTTCAATAGCTTCATACTGCAGCCTAACTTACTGATTCAAGAAATTATTCAGCGGGCATGATTTTCCTGTCCCGCGCTACGGTCTCGCCAGCAAGAACGACGCGGCACACATAG
>JADRCH010000245.1:3913675-3943619 GCA_019843965.1 Rhynchomys soricoides | reverse complement strand
ACCACCTTGTCTCTTTTAGTCTGGGCCCTGAGTTTGCAGATGAGCCATAGGAGGAACACCAACCCACAGCAAAGCACTGCTCCAAACAATCCCACCCCCACCCATTCCTTGAAATAAGAAATTGCCGAGGAAATCCATGAAGAGAGGCCCTGTCAAGGACAGGTCAAGACGGGTGGAGTTGATCTGAATAATTGCTGTCAGCAGTTCCCGCAGGGTGTCATCAAATTTAAGGGTCCAATTCTGTAAAATATACTGTGAAAGACTTTTAGACAGGTTAGCTGCTTTTGTAAATCTGTCATATTGTATGGAAGTAACACAGAGTCCTGGCAACTTTTGTTCACAGCCCAATTGCGCTAGCTGTCAAAGGACATCCAGTTGTTCTTGAATAAGATCAATGTGCTGGTTAACCAGCATTAGGTCCCTCTGGACTTGAGTATTGGCGGATACCTGTCTGTCTAGAGCTAAGGTGGCAGCTGCAGACAACTCATTAATGGTATTGGCGGTCTGCATCGTTCCAGAGAGAGCAAGGGCCGAAGCAGTGATGGCCCCTGTAACCGCAGCCGCTGCCACCACACCTATGATAATGGCAGAGATACCAAAGTCTCTTATCTGCCTGAATGTGGTCTGATCTGCCGCAAAAGGACCTTGGCCAGTTAACATATCAAAGGTCCAATCTCTCTGTCTAGGGGTCGGTGCCGTAGCATTGGCTCTGGCTTGAGCTTGTGTAGCTTCATGCCATAAAGCCTTCCACTCCATATATTGGCCCATTGTAGGGAGCGCAGCCTTGGCCAGCATCTGCCAATTGGCGGGAGTCATGGACGCCCCGGCAAATCTCTCTAACATTACTATAGTAAAATTAGCATTTACCCCATACTTTCGGACTGCTTCAGCCAGGTCTTTAATTTGGCTGTACTCTACTTTGTCTTTAATATCTCCCTCGTCTTTCGACTTACCAGGAGGTCCATTTCCATTGCTAAGATTTCTTTCCCTTTGGGTACCCCTCCTCTCACTCCGTCCGGTTTCTGACATGGTGTCCTGGACCCTATCAGGGGTGATTTGCCCCTCCCTTACAGCATCTACACAGGCCTCACCTTCTTCGCCGCAATACAAAGACAGTAAAACCAAAATGAGGGCACTTAACACAATTAGCAAAACTTCAACAGCGTTAGACCAAAAAGGGGGCAACCCCAAATCAAGATCCAGGGTCAACATGCCTATCCGAACCTACCTCCCTGCAGTTCTGAATCCTCCCTGTTTCTAGGGGGTCTCCAAAGGTGCTTGATGATGACAAAGTTCCCCGGGTTTCGGCACCAGATGTCCCGCGCTACGGTCTCGCCAGCAAGAACGACGCGGCACACATAGGATCCTTCTGCAGTAAAAGCTTTAATGCCTCTTGAGAGGGAGAGCATAAGCTTGCCACGAGTGGAGACTCAGAACAATAGAATACTCGCCCTTTATATGGGTCACAGCGCTTGTCTGGGACATGGAGCTTCCCCATTGGCTCCCGCACACCAGGCCAGATGCCGCCACGAGAGAGGCTGAGATTCTGAAGTGGAAAATTACCAGGTGCATGCGCACTAGCCTGTTTACAACTTGTCCTCGGCCGAATGTAGGCGCCATCTTGTAATGGCGGATGTGGGTGCTCAGGCGGCTCCCAACATTTTCCTTGTGATTTTATTACTTTGAGTGACACTTTAATGAAAGGAAAGCAAGAAAAGGGGAAGGAGATGTATCTGTATGCTAACCGCACCTACTGTTCCTGTGGGCATTCATAGAACCAATGTGAATTTAGGAGGGTCTGTCTGTTTGTCTATGTGTATACTCTGAAGGACTACCCAACACTCCTATTGACTCAAGGGGTTGCCAGGACATCTCTTACAAAAGGAAACTTTGTCTTTCCAAGCCCATCAAAGGAGATCTCTAGCTTATACCCACAGACATGGGGGGCATGTCAGTCATTTTCCGGAAGTGAGGGACTGACACCCTGCTCCTTCCAGCTGTATTTAAATGACTGGGTGAGCAAGGAGGAAGCTGACTCTGTGACTCACCAGTAGCTAGTACTGATATTAAAGTATTTATCAACTGATGTGTGACCTGACCAGCTTAAAAAACACCCGCCTGACCGAGCCTCTAGCCTGGCTACAGTAGTTCTCTCTGCTGGGCCCCCCAAGAATCAGCACAACTAGTGCAATCAGAGTTCGCAAGTGCATTTAAGAGCGTGTTGTCTCAATCTTCAAATTTTGTTATATACACATTAACATTTCTCGGTTCATAGACAAGAAAACAGAGGTTTACAGATGTTAAAACATTAGATCACGCTTCAAACAATAGGATCCTAGGAGTATGGCTGCCTCACACAGCCAGCCTGCCCTTTTCTTCCTCAGTCAGTCCCCAGCACTAACTATAAGAAGCTGTCTAACTTTTGACACTGTGCTATCTAAGCAGACATCAGAAGAGGAAAAGCAGCGAACGGAAATGTTGAGCCAAGACTTAAGCTTCAGACCATCAGAACCACTACTCTCAGAAGTTTCCGTGGCGTGGCAGACGTGGCCTGTTTTTCCGTGGCGTGGCGGACGTGGCCTGTTGAAATGCTAGCGACGAAAGGAGAGAAATACATACATACCACACTTTCAACATTATCTTTGAGAATCTCTCCTCAGCTGCTCCCAGCTTCTGCAACCTTCAGCAAGTAATATGAACTGAGAAGTACGAACCAAATCACTGACTTCCCAGACGAAATTTATCTGAGATTAGTCTTAGTAAGCAAAGCAGGAAGTTGTAGAGTCTTTTTTTATTTTTTTTAAGTATTAAAAATTCACGACCTTAAATTCAGAAAGGCAAATACCATGCTTTCTCTTGTTTATGGTTCCTAGAAAAAAACAGAACCATGTAGGTACAGGAATGTAGAAGTAAAATAATCTAAGGGAAGCTAATGGATGGGGGGGGGGACAGTAGGGAAGGCATATACTCAGAGCACATTAAATATTTATAAAAATGTCTTTATGGCTGGAGACAAAACATAGTGATAGAGCATTTGTCCAGCATGGGGGAGAGAGGGAGGGAGGGAGGGAGGGAGAGAGAGAGAGAAAAGAAGAAAAAGAAAGTTAACTCACAAACATCTGATATCAACTACCATGGCACACCAGAAACAATGTGAAAATCCAACACAACATGTCTCCTTCACAAATCCCCATCCATAATAATGGCACCTAATGAAAATGCCCTGAAAGAACTTCCAGACAAAGAATTTAAAAGAACAATTCTAAGTATGCTCAAGCAACTCAAAGAAGACATGAATATATGCAAACAAAAACAGCTAAGAGAAAAATAAGAGAGTCCATCCAAAATACGAAAACAGAAATCAGTAAAGAGAGTTGCTGAAGAAAACCTGAACTGAAATGGATGCTGGACATGAAAAAATTCAAGAAGCCAAATAAAAGTCTCACTGGAAAACCTTTCCAGAAGAACAGCCCACAGAAAAAAACAAACCCGAGGCTGGAAGACAAGGTAAAGGAATCACTCAATAAAGGTCAGTGATAAATGGGGGGGGGGGGGGGTAGATATATGTGTATACGTACATGTAGAGCATAGTAGAACTCTGGTCACCATGAAAAGACCTCATCTTTGGATTATGGGCATAGAAGACATAGAAGCAAAAGCATAGAAAAATAATATTTCCCAAACCAAACAAAAAGAGATGATTATGTTACAGGGAGCCCACTAGTGGTGCCCACTCAGGCACAGTTTATAGCCTGAGTTTATATATTGCAATTCTTTATTCCAGCTGGCTGGGACTAAACTCAGGTATTTAGGTCCTAAGTATAGACCCAAGTGTCCAAAGCATGGGTTTTTAAAGGCAGAAACCACATTGTGGCATCTTACTCCACAGCTGCAATGAGGTTTTGCAGAAGCAAGCAGTTTAACAGAAACAATGATAAGCAGTTAGCTGGAGGGTATCCTACACAAGCAGGCAGTTACTAGAAGCTAAGATACACTAGCTGGTGGATCTTGACCCCAAGTTCCTAGAATAGAGTTTGGTAATTTTCCATGGGATTCTTCATGAAGGAGACCAAATTCTAGTTAAACCTGAAATGGCCTCAGCAAGAATATCAGTTATCCAAGAACAAAAGATATACCAATAGATAGGACCAGAAATGAAACTCCCAACAACATAGTATATTAAAACATTAAACATACAGGGAAATAACAAGCATTAAAAGCTGCAAAAAAGAAAGGCAAGACCATCAGGATAACACCTGATTATTTGACAGAAACTTTTACCACCAGAAAGACTTGGAAAGATGTATTCCACAATTGTGGGAAATCACAATTGTGAACCCACACTATTATACACAGTAAAACTATTAAAATCAAAAGCAAGGTTGGAGAGATGGCTCTGCTGTTAACATGCACTAGCTGCAGAGGACCTGGGTCTAATTCCCAGCACCCACATGGAAGCTCACAACCATCTGTATTCTACTCTAAGGAGATTTGATGCCCTTTCCTGTCCCCTTTGAGAACTAGACATGTGCATAGTTCACAGACATACATGTAGGCAAAATACCCACACACATAAAATAACATTCTTTTTTCTTTTTAAGAAAAAAATTTAAAGAAAACTAAAAACTTTTCATGACTGTAAAAGATTAAGTGATGATCACTAATCCAGCTTTACCGAGGGTACTGGAAAGAACACATTGGTTTAAAGAGCAGAACAAACACACCTGGACTAAATAAACAATTCCAGAACCATATCAGAGAAATAACATAAAGATAATGGAACAACAGGCCTTAATGTTTCCTGCTTGTGGTGACCACATCAGCCCCATAGGTTCTTCTGACCTTACCTTATGTTGTTATGTTTGAAGATTTTGTTCTCCCCCAGATGACTCTCTCCAACCTGTGGCTTCATCATCTATAACCCACTGTCTCCATACACCTGTCCCAAATTCTGAACTCCTTTCCATTGTCTCCACTCGCCTTCTTAACTTCAGTTGGCCTTTCCAGATGACCTTACACTGAACCTCTCTGAAAATGGTTGTACTTCCCCAAAGTACACTACATATCCAAAGAAAATTAGTTTCCCCTAATCTTTACAGTGGAATTAATCTGGGCTGAACTTTGGGGCTCCCTTGGGTTGCCAATTTTCACCAACTAACACATCAAATCTAGTCTCATTGGTGACTGTCTTTCATGATTCAGAGCCTTGGCATTCTAGTTGAGACTTAGCAAATCACCTCCTAATATCTTGTAGTATCCCATCATTACATTCCCTCTGGTTGAAAATGCTCCCAATTTCCCCATCTGGTATCCTTTGCTCCTAAAATTTGCCTTAGACATCCTCTCTCTCTCTAGTGCTGGGTCACCATGCCTGGATGTGGTGTCACGTGCTCTGTGAAGGAACACTACCTCATTCCCCATGTGGTCCTGCAGTCTAGTCCCATGGATAACACATAGTGTGCATCCAGTAACAATCACTGATTCCTTCCTGTCAGTCTCTCTTCCTCCAGCCTCTCCGTCATGCTCCATTCTCCTTATGTGACCTGAAGACAAGTCTCAACGTTTGTCTTCCTATTTTTCACAGGCTCATTTATCAAATAAGTTTTCATTTTATACAACTCTGAAAAGGAAAAAAAAAAATTAGGCTAGAGCCAGTGAGATGTCTCTGTGAGTTAAAGCATTTGTCTCCAGGCTGGACTACCTGAGTTCATTCCTTGGGGAGTCCAATGTGGTTGCAGAAGATAACTGATTCCTATAAGTTGTCCTTTGACCTATACCCATGCACCTTGGCAGGTGCACACCCACCCTCACACATACACACTAGATAGATAGATAGATAGATAGATAGATAGATAGACGGACAGATGGACACACAGACAGACAGATGAGAGAGAGTAACGAAAAATGTTAAATTATAGTTTTCTTCTGAAATATACTGAAAAGTAGCAAAGCTACATCTGATGCTGTCAGGTTGGTCTTGGAGTTCATCTGTCAAACATAATTTCATAATATATTACCTTCAAATGAGGCTAACCCATGACAGAGATGGATTGGGAATGAAACAAGACAATTCCATAATCGTGGCTGGACACAGACCCGATGTCCTTTCTATTCTGGCTGCCATAAGTGACTGTTGCTCCTTTGTCATAGTCTCTGTCTCTCTTCTAGAGCAGGTTTACTGAGATCTTCTTTCACAAGAATAATCTCAAATATTGACAACAGCCAATCTTACACAAAAATCCTCCCCCAAAGCACTTGACAGAAGCCAGAATCCTACAATAGACCTTTGTGTAAAGCTGTCTAACTGAACTGTCCTCACTATTGCCCACAGGCTCCATTAATCCCCGCCACCAGAGTAATAGACTGGGTATGCTCAATCCAAGTGTCCTCCTGTTGGCTATGAAGACTGCACATTTTATTACAAACTATATATATGCCACACAGTATCTGCACAAAAGCAGACAGACATGTTGATCAATGGAATTGAGTTGAAGACACAGACACAATTCCAGACAACTGTAGACACCTAATTTTTTTTTTGATGAAGAAGCCAGAAATACACACTGGGGAAAAAAAACAGTATCTTCAACAAATGGTGCTGGCCAACTGGATGGGTATATATAGAAGAATGCAAATAGATCCATATTCATCACTATTAACAAAACTCAGTTCCATATGGATCAAAGACCTTGACATAACACCAGATACACTGGACCTGACATAAGAGAGAGTGGGGGATAGCCAAGAAGTCATTGGCTCAGGAAAAGACTCTGAACAAAACATCACTGACAGTAAGATCAACAATTACTAAATAGGATCTCAAAAAACAAACAAACAAACAAAAAAACTGAAAATCTTCTGTATGGCAAAGGACACGTCATTTGAACAAAGTGGCACTCTATGAAATGGGAGAAGGTTTTTACCATCTATACATCCGATAGAGGACTTATATGTAAAGAACTTTAAAACTAGATCTCAAGAAAACAAATAACTAAACTATGGGGTACAGTTCTAAATAGAGAATTCTCAAAAGAGGAAACTCCTAACTGCTGAGAAACACTTAAATGTTCAACATCCTTAGTCAACAGGGAAATGCAAATCCAAACCACTTTGAGATTCATCTTACACCAATCAGAATGGCTAAGATCAGAAAGGGGAAAAAAAAGACAGCTCATGCTGGTGAAGATGTGGAATGAGGGAAACCGTCAGCCGTTGTTTGTACAACCAGTTTGGAATTCAATGTGGTTTCCTCAGGAAGATGGGAATTGATCCATCTCAAGCTCCGGCTATACCCTTCTTGGGCATACACCTCAAGGATGCTTCATACTACCACAGAAACATTTGCTCAGCCATGTTCATTGCTGTTCTATTTATAATAGCCAGAACCTGGAAACAACCTAGATGTCCTGAAATAGATGAATGGATAAAGGAAACATGGTATATTTATACAATATAATTTACCCAGCTGTTTAAAAAAAATGAAGTCATGAAACTGGAAGGTAAGTAAATGGAACCAGAAAAACTCATCTTGTGTGAGATAACCCAGACTCACGCAAAAAGACAAATAAGGTATATAATCACTTACATGTGGATATTGGCTAAGTCAATGATAACCAAGCTACAATCCATAGAACCACAGAGGCGAGGTATAGAATAAGGGACTAGGGGTGGGCAAACAGCTCCCTCTAGGAAAGGGAAACGGGATAGTTCTAGATGAGAGGGAACTAGAACAGGAGGATCAAGTGAGCATGGGGAGGGAAGAAGTGGATGAGGAAGGGCATATAGGGAGAGACAGTAAAGTTAAGGGCTGCTGGGGGATAGCATACAAGCCTAATACAGCAGAAGCTTCCTAGAAGATAAATCATATATAAAAATGTTCTAAACAAAATCATCTAATGATGGGGGAGACAGAGTCCCAACTGGACACCTTAGCAAATGAAGCTTCCAGTACTGGGATTGGGTATCATCTAATTGAGTTGTAAGCTAAGGGGGTCCTATAGGGACCCACAAACAACCCTGGCTATTGCCAAGACTATCTCTCCACAAACTGATGGCATGACCCCATTGCTGAAAACATCATCTACCCAACCCATGGTACATGAAGAAGTTCAGCCAGTGCCTACATAGAACCTTCACCGGTACATACTGGCATCTGTGGTATAGGAAGCTACTCTGGATGGTACCAAAGGAGAAATTTAAACACCAAGCCAGCCACAAACCCTTTGATTTACTTGGTGACCTGCCAGACATGTTAGTACAATGGTGACACAGATTTGTGGACATAACCAACCAATATCTGATTTGACATAAGACCCACTCTGAAAGATGGAACCCATACCCAACACCGGTTGAGTGGCTAAGAACCTGAGACTAGATAGCCCAGGGTCCTAGGATAAAACTAAATACTACTTTTCTAGAAAGAAAAAGCAATAAAGTGACTCCTAATGAGATTCTACTATACTTATAGCTCGGCCATCATCAAGAGAAACTTGCTCCTGAAGCAGATGGGAACAAATACAGAGACCCACAGCCAGACACTATGCAGAGGATGAGAGACCTTGGAACACTCGGCCCTAAATGGGATGTCTCCATCAGATCCCTCCCCGCGGGTCTCAGGGAACCTTTGGAAGAGGGGGTGGAAAGAGTTTTAAGAGTCAGAGGGGATGGAGGACACCAAGAAAACAAGATCTTCCAAACCAACAGGACTGATGCACAGATGAACTCACAGAGACTGAGGCAGCATGCACAGGCCTGCATGGGCCTGCAACAGATGGGGTCCTAGAACTGAAAAGAGAAATGGACACATGCCCCATCCCTAACCCATAAGCCGTCATCTCCAATTGATAACCACTTGCAAATGAAATTTTAGTTTTCTCCAAGGGAGTCTCACTGTAGAAACAATGAGGCTATGTGCCCAGAAGTAGATGGTCAACAGAAGACAAACTCAATGATTATTGCCATTTCCTTGCCTCATAATATTGTGGCAAGACCTTTTTAATTGTTTATTTTATTTTTGTTTTTGTTTTTATTTGGCGTATATTTTTCCTTTCCTCTTTTTATCCTATGGTTTATTTGTGTGTATGTGTATGTGTATGGATACATAATGGCTTCCAGTTTAATGTTTTTATGGGATTCCTAAATATGTGAACTTGTGGGTTTCTGTGTCTATGTCTGTTTCTTGTGTCTTCTCTTGGGTTCTTTTCCTTCTGATGGCTTTGTCCCATTCTGATGTGTTTGTTTTTGTTTTATCTTATACTACTTGTGATGGTTTGTATATGCTCAGCCCAAGGAGTGGCACTATTAGAAGGTGTGGCCCTGTTGAGTAGGTGTGTCACTGTGGATGTGGACTTCAGACCCTCATCCAAGCTGCCTGGACGTCAGTCTTCCACTAGCAGTCTTCAGATGAAGATGTAGAACTCTGAGCTCCTCCTGCACCAGGCCTGCCTGGATGCTGTCATGCTTCTGCCTTGACGATAACGGACTGAACTCTGAACCTGTAGGCCAGCCCCAATTAAATGTTGTCTTTATGAGAGTTGCCTTGGTCATGATGTCTGCTCACAGCAGTAAAACCCTAACTACGACACTATTTTGTTTTATTACTGTCCTTTAGAAGCTTGCTTGCTTTCTAATGAGAGACAGAAGGGAAATGGATCTGGATATGGAGGCTTGGAGGAAGGGAAGGTAGGGAACTGTAATCAGTATATATTATGGGAGAGAAAAAACTATCTTCAATCAGAGGAGAAAATCAAACTGTACTGACAATAAAAATTGTGAAATAAACTTACATTCACCCTTTTGAGAGTTTTCAGCATCAGGCAAACTGAAAAAGAAAAATAAAAAAAAAGAAAAAAACTAGAGGTCACAGTGATGCTTGCCAAGAACCTTGTGCAGAAGTAATCTTGTTGCTCTAAGTACTTCGAGAATTCTAAGTACGGAATTGGCTCTTAGCCCTCTTTCTGGAGATAAGCAAATACTGAAAGTGCACTCCAGTGACCTCAAAAATACAATAAACAAAGGACTAGCACTTTTGTGGGTGGAGAAAAAGAAGATTTCAATTTTAATTGAGCAGTTAACATTTGTGTTTATTGATTCAGTTTTAAGCTTATGTTCTTTCAGGTGAAGTATTATTAGAATAACTGCTGAGACCACACACATTCCTATAGTAGCAAACTCTTTTTTAATGTTTAAATTATAAACGTTAATACAAACCAGATAGGTTTTTACAAAGTGACTTCATCAATATAACCAGCAGAGAAACGAAAGGGTCAGACACTGCCAGAACCCCACTCTATCCTCCCATATCCTTCTCCTAGGCAACCTATAGCATCATAGATGAATTGTGCCCAGGATGTAGCTTTGTGTAAATAGATCACATAGTAATAATGCTTTTGCACCTGACTTTTCAACAGTAGAGTGAGTTTAGCCAGGCAGTGGTGGTGCATGCCTTTAATCCCAGCACTCAGGAGACTCAGGCACTCAGATCTCTAATTCCTAGGCCAGCTTGGTTTATAGAACAAGTTCTAGGGTAGACACAGCTACACAGAGAAACCTTATCTCAAAAAACAAACAATAACAAAAAGAAAATAGAATGACTTCACGCTGTGTTCATTTGCAGGAACGTTCAACCCTTTGCTTCTCTGTTCTACTGCTGAGAACACCTGAGCTCTTCCCAGCAACTAGAAAAATCATGTCCATACATACACAAGACTTGAAGGGGAAGAAATGGTTTAACAAAAAATCATTGGCAGATAAGTTTTTCCTATTAAAAATATGAAGCTAGGCAGAGCTGTGCTTGAGCCTGGCATGTGGTGCACATCTTTAATCCCTGCATTTGAGAGGCAGGCAGATCTCTGTGAGTTCAAGGCCAGCCTGGTCTACCTAAAGAGTTCCAGGCAAGCCAGGGTTACACAGAGAGATCTTGTATCAAACAAAGTAGTCTGCACAGACAACTCCCCTGTGTGCAATCACTGCTGAACCAAATCACCACACATTTAGTGACTTCTACAAGACAAATTTCTTCTCAAAGTGTTCTAGAAATCAAAGGTCCAAAACACGTCTGTAAAGGCTAAATTCAGTGTCAGCAAGGCTTCTGGAAGCTTCAGCATAAACTTTTCCTCACTTCTTCCAGATTTTATTCCCTTAGTGTGTGTGTGGTGTGCACACATGTGTGCTCATGTGCATGTGGGGGCTATTCCACAGTCTCCAGCCACGTTGTTTTTGGAGATGAGAAGGGGTCACTCGTTGATCTGAAGCCTTCCAAGCAGGCTAAATGACAGGCTAATGAACTCCAGGGGGCCATGAGCACCATCTCTGACCTATATATGGATTCTCATGACTCCATGATGCTATCTAATCCAAGGTGATCATGATCATTAGCCAGGCGGGCAAAGTCTCCTTGCCATGTGAGACAACACATTCATAGGTTTTAGGGATTCGCAGATAGACATCCTTGCAGGGGCATTAGTAAATTTAGCACAACAATCCTCCAAAATGATTTGGCTCCTGTTTTCCAGTTCACTTTGCATTTGATTCTCAGCAGAGTAAGGCAGAAGCTCGGTGTCTTTTTAGCCTATGACCCCAACTTTTGCTGGCACCAGCAGAGTAGATCTGAGATTGAATCTGGTAGGGCTCACTGCTCTTTCCCTACCAAAGGCATTCATGATTGCTTAATGAAGCTATTGTCATTTTCTGCACCCCAAAGCATTCTGGGAGATAAAAAGTTGTCTTGTGCCACTCAGTGCCCTCAGTCATGGCTGGCATGGATGGTTTTGTTCTAAATTCTAATCTTGGCCAAAAACAAAAAGATCTTTCTGCATTTGTTTCCTCATCTAAAAAGCTGACCATCAAGGTGATCTGGACTCAACAAGCAGCAATGCTCATTTCAAGTGGAAATAATACAGTACTCAAGACTCTGGTCTTTAAATAGCATGATTTAAATTAAAAAGAAGCCATATACCCTGTCAGTAGATGATGCTAATTAAAGGGGAAACTGAGTCAGGCATGTGCAGCATCATGCACAATGGTCACCTTCTTGCTTTTTTTTTTTTTGTAGGTTTAAAGGGGAAAGCACATTTAATAGAAGAGCTTGCTCTTTGAAAGTGGCTTGACCATACCAGACTATAAGAAAATAACCTGTTCTTCCTCATGCTTGTTTACGTGGAGCATCAAAAAATAGCTCTCAGAGTGCCTGATAAGTGTCAAACTACAAGGTGATGGAGACTATTTTGGTGGCTTTCAGATTGCTATAGACAGGTTTTTCTTTAAACAGATATAATATTGAATTCTAGTTTCATGTTTACTATTTTTATTGTTTGTTTTATGTGTTTGAAACCGAGTCTCACTGTGTAGCCCAAGCCAGCCTCAAACCCCTGATCCTTCTGCCTCAGCCTGCTGAGAGTCGTCCTGTTAGTTTAACATCTAACGATTCCACGAGCCCTGTGAAGTAAGCTTTGGGGAGTGTAAAGACAAACTGGGCTTGAAATAAGAGCTTACCCAAGGAGGGGACCGTGGAGCAGGCTGCCAGTTGTGCAGCCCTTTAAAATGGCACCAGAGGAGGAATGTGGAGTGCCAGAAGAGAAATGTGTGCTTGGAAAAGCATATTTGTCTTTGCAATGCTGAGGCTCAAACCCAGGGCCCTACATATGGCGGGCATGTATTCTACCACTGGGCTACATCTCCAGCCCTTGGGAAAACATTTTTATGATTTTATATTTTGAAAAATGGAAGAAAATACATCTGTATATCCATTGTGGTGAGGCTTGGGTTTAAGTGAGTATTATCTAGTATTTGTGTCCAAATAAGTGATATATCCAAATTGACTGGAAATTATAGGGCGATATGTACATGAATTTTTAAAGTTCTAGAACCATTGAGGCAAATTATTGGGTTTCTACTTTATCATTAGGAAAATGGAACTGATTAATGCTGAGCGCACATCACCTGCAGATCCAATGCTAGCAATGTTGTTTGTGTCCCCTGCAAGTCTACATACGGAATTGCTAGCTCTCAGGGTGATGGTGCTAGAAGACAGGGTCCTTGGGCGGAGATGAGGACTCCTGAGGAAGAGGATTTGAACCCTATAACATAAGTGCAAAGGAGCTCATTGGTCCCTCCCACCACGTGAGGATACGGCGAGAAGAAGCTTACGAACCAGGAAGTGGAAATCAGACGCCTTCGCCAAACACCAAACCTGCCAGTGCTTGTGTCTTGGACTTTCTAATCTCTAGAAATTTCTTGAGAAATTGTGTTACTGTCTGATCTAAAGTACTCTGACCAGACTGAGACACTTAATTCCATAAGTGTCCACTTGCTTACATAATTCCAATCCTAAATAGCATTTCTGTGTAACTGGATTATGGGTCAAATTTTCTTAGTTTTATTTTGGCAAATGAGTTTTATTTCTATGATTAAAATTAAAGTAACCTTTAAAAAGTAGTTTCATGGACCAGCCGGATGGCTCAATGGGTATAACTGCTTGCTATGAAAGTCTGATATCCTGAGTTTGATGCCCAGAGCCCACTCACAAAGCCATGTTCTCTGTGTCTGTATTTGTCCCTCCTCCCTCCCTCCCCTAACCTGCTTTCTTTCCCTTCTCCCTGTTTCCCTCTCCCCTCCCTCTCCCCTCCTTCTCCCCCCCTTTCCCCTCCCTTCTTCCTGTCTCCCCCTTCTCTCCCCCTCCCTCTCCCTCTCCTACCCCCAGACAATAAGAGTTACTTTTTTAAAAAAGTAGTTTTGGGTCTAAGGATGTAGCCCAGTTGGGCAAGTACTTGCCTAGCATGAGGAAGACCTGCATTTGATCCCTAGGACTGCATAAACTGGGCACAGCTAGAATCCTGGCATCTGCAGGTAAAGGCAGGATCAGGCGTTCAAGGCCATCCTCAGCTACAAAGTAAATGCCAGGCCAGCTGAGGCTACACAAGACCCTTTGATAGTTTGTCTCCCCTCCAAAAAAAAAAAAAAAAATAGTTCTAGAGCTCACATAATGTTTTGTAAATTATTTTTTAATTGTGTGTCTTCCTCTTCTAAGGATATAGGAGCACCCTCTTCCCATTTGTTCAAGCCGAATCATAGAAGCCATCATTTATCTGGCTTCCCCCTCACTCAGGCCCCACAAGCAGTCTGCCAAGAGCCCCTGTCAGCTCTCCCTTGACAACCCATTCCGAGTATCTCCATTTCTCTTCATCTCTATTGCCAGCACCTTTGTCTGAACCAACATTTTACAGAGTTGCAACTGCAACCCAGTGGTGAGTTATGGAATCAGTCTAGTGGGTGACAACCAGCATTTCTTCTCCTATGGTAAATGGGAGAACAAAACCTCAGGGTGCATCCCTCATGGTCAGGGTACCATGTTGTGGAATTTTTCTTTATGTGTATGTATTTATGTATTGGGTCACTCATGAGATATGGCACTTGCAGCTAATAATAATAATAATAATAATAATAATAATAATAATAATAATAATTCAGAGAGCCTAGATTTGAGGTCACATAGTTCTCACTTGAACTGCTTTATCCTAAGCATGTTGATAAGCCAAACATCATTCAGTGACACTACAGCCACAACGTGAGCCGGTAGCTGTCCTATCACATCTGTATCCCTCGTGGTCTGCGGACCACGTTCCACTCCAGCCTCCCTGCCACTGAACATACACCTCGGGGACTCTGTACTTGCTTCCCCTTGTGCCAGCTTCCTCCTGATCTTAAGGCAAATGTCGCCTCCACAAACCCTTTCTAATGTCCCCCTCATCTCTATGTTCTCCTGTTTTTCCCATGGCATGTACATCGCTCTGAAACTACCTGATTTATTTCTGGTTTTCAGACTTATTTACCATCTCTGTGTTTGCTAGAATGGAGCCCTAAGAGAACAGAGCCTTGTCTGTCTCCTTTACTGACTCCTCTCTAAAACTACTTAGTTCATTTCTGTTTCTCGGACTTGTTTACCACATCCGTGTTTGCTAGAATGGAGTCCAAAAGAACAGAGCCTTGTCTGTCTCCTTAGCTGATGTGTTGCCAGAAACTAAAATACATATCTACACTATATAACATATATAGTAGATAAATATTTTTTATTTACTAGTTTACTCAATGTAAATCCTGTGCTAGGACTGCAGAGATAACTAAGTCATTAAAGTTCTTGCTGCACAAGCATAGGACCTGAATATGATCTCCATACCAATGTAAAAGACTGGGCTTGGTGGCGCATGCTTGTAATTTCAGTGCCAGGGGAAAAGAGATTGGTGAATTTCTGGGGATAGCCAGTCATCCAGCCTAGCCCATTTGTGCTCAATATAATATTATTCTTATTTTTCTAAAACAATACCAATGCCTTCCCTTTGTTACTTTCCTTCTTGTTAAAATGTTTCTGTTAGACAGTCTGTCTACTGACTGTGGGAGATTAGAATGAGGATGCAGAAGACACCATCACCGAGCAGATGAAGAACAATATTGCAAGGAACAAGGGCACCAATCGACTGTAAGCAGTGACAAACACTGATCATATCACTCCCCCAGCCTTTCTACAAAGCCCACCAAACAGTTCCAGCATCCTAAAGATAGAGTCTCTGTCTCTGTCTCTGTTCCTGTCCCTGTTTCCGTCTGTCACTCTCTTTCTCTCTCTGTTTCTGTATCTGTCTTTCTCTCACTCTGTCTCTATATCTGTCTTTCTCTCTGTCTCTGTGTCTCTGTATCTCTGTCTCTCTCTCTCTCTCTCCTCCCTACCCCCACCTCTCCCACACACACACACCAAAAGAACAAGGAAGTCTTATCAACAGTCCTGATTAGCCAAAAGTGGGTCAGTCAAGGTAACTAACCCATTAATGATAAACCGGCCTTTCATAATAACAGAAGCTCCAGATCGTTTTAATGAGAGAAGAATAAATAACTTAGTGTTTACATCATTAGTCATCCGTTTTTTCATCTGGATGACATTTTACTACCATAAGCAAAGAAAACGAGCTCTGTATTTGGATAACATGAAAAAGATGTTTATATTTTCCAAAGGTTAACTCTAAGATTAATATTTTTAAAAAATCAACTGGGTTTCAAGCATATGGGGAAAGCACACCATTAAAACTTTATCTGCTTCTCCTAAGAATGTTGAGGCATTTAGACTTTTTGGCGGAATTCATCAATCACAAGTCATAACAACTCTCCCTGTTAGGGCTGGACACAGAATCATAACAAGTAGCTTCACTCAAGGACATAGAGTCACAATCAAAATTAGAACATAGGGCTGGAGAGATTAGGGCTCATTGAGTGAGGTGCTTGCCAAGCAAGCATGAGGACCGAAGTTCAAATCCCGAGAGCCCTTGTGAAGGCAACTCTAGTAGCACATGTCTATAATCCCAGTGTTCCTACAGCAAGATTAGAGACAGACAGGAGAATCTCTAAAAGCTAAAGGGCTGGCTAATCCTCTACCTACAGCAGCAGTAACCGAGAGACTCCATCACAAATAAGGCAGAAGACAGTGATGGAGACATAAGGTTGTCTTCTGAGCTCCACACATGCATACCCTCATTCACACACATACACAATGCATGTGGAGAGAGAGATACACAATGCATGTGGAGAGAGAGAGAGAGAGAGAGAGAGAGAGTTTATTTAAAAGAAAGAAAGAAAGAAATTAGGCTAACTCCAAAAACTTACACGAGGAAAAATAGTATTGTGAAATCTCTGACAGGATTCATTCTCATAGCCTGCTGTGCCTTGAGTAACACTTCACCTCGATTCTAATTACTGTAGCAAGTGAATAACGGACTTTGAAAGAGAAAGTGGACAGTTCAAACTCCCAGTTTACAGATGAAAACACCTGTCTAAGGTCACCAGACACCTGTGTGCCAGAGAGGCAGAAATACCTGTCTAGGATCATCAGGTCTCCTGTCTAAGGTCACCCATCACTTGTCTAAGGTCATCTGTCACCTGTCTAATAAGATCAACTGTGTGCTGGAGAAACAGAAAGAACGCCAGTATCTAGACCCCTAGACCTAGTATGAAGCGGCTTCTCATCTGTTCTTTCATATCTTAGTCTGTTTGTACTCCCACTGCTGTCAGACACTGTCCCACACTCTGAAGGGGTGATGGATTTCTCTGGCTGTTCTAGTGACTCACTAGCACTTACTGCACAGATGTTAAAATGAGCTATTCCTACACTTCCATTTGAACACACACACACACACACACCTTATTTAATGGGAGATGGCATGCACACCATGGCAAGCACATGGTGGATAGAGGACATAGGAGGATCTGGACTATCTTACCAGCCCCACAAACTTATTTCTGTTTTATTTTTTAGTAGGAGAAAGAGAACCAAACCCTTTCATATTGGTGTTAAGAAGGACACAGACCAGTAAGGGAGGAAGGGGCTGCAGGCTAGTGAGTCAGGAACAGGTAGGCAGTGGGTTCCCCGGATCCCAGGAAGAATTTACAGGTAGATATGACTAAGCAGATGAATTCAGGGAACTCGGGAGACTGGTGGTGTCCCATGAGGAACGTGGTAAAGGGCCTTCTGTTTCACCTCTGATCAACTCACAAACTGAAGTGGCAATCTGCCAAGGTCACAAACGCCTGCTCAGGACCCCTTTGTGACTCAATCACAGCAAGGCAAGAGTCTTCTTGAGCTACTGCTGTCCTCCTGTCTACAAGACCTTCTGCTTAAACTCGGGAGTCTGACTAGACAGCCCAGCTTTTTCTAAAGAACTAAGACGTGATGGGCGGGGTGATGGGCGGGGCTGACCACACGGGGATCCCTGAGACAGCCCAGCATGGAACTTCAGAGGGCTGTGAGCAAATGGTGAACGGCTGGCCAAGAACATAACATACTCAAGACACCTGAGGGCAAGACAGTGGGTCAGAAAGGCCAAACATCAGGGTGGAACTCGGAGGGCTCGCACAAGGCACTTCTCCCAAATTTGCTTCTGTCTTGCTGTTCTGTGGACTCCTTGTTCCACCAACTTCTCAGTGCTCAAACCAAAGCCTGACTCAGACTCTGAGGCTCCCCCCACCCGCACCCCGGAGTCTGTGGCTCAGTAGCTCAAAGGCTCTCTGAACTAGGTTCCACAGTCTCATTCATGAATCTCACCAATTCACTTTTTAAATCCCCCCTCTCTCCCCCTCTTCTGCTCTCCTTTCTTCCCCTCCCTCTAATCCCGCCTGCCTAGGCCCACACTCAGTAGACTATGCTGGTCTCTAACTCAGAGACCTACCTGCCATGGCTTCCAGAGTGCTGGGATCAAAGGTGTGCAGCACCATGGTCCGGCTATTGTTTAGCAATTCTTTAGCCATTTCTCTGGAAGTCAACCTACCTCTGTCCTTCACTCATCTCATCGGATGCTGAGAATGTCCCTCGGATGCCATTTAAGTCAGATTTGCTAAAGCTACTTTCAAAGCTATGCATGTTCCTTCCTAATTGCCATGTTGCAAATTAAAGCTCTTCCTACTTGCACAGGAGAGCTGGAGGGGATGGCAGACACTTCAAACATTATTTTAGCGTTGAGAAAACTAAGACTCTGAGGCATAGTACTGTAACTCAGGCATCTTATGTTTCCCAAATCCCTCGTCTCTAATTCTCAACTCAGAGTCCTTCCCTAAGGGACCACATCCATTCACGTATCCTTTCTGTCCAAAACACAGCTTTAAGACACTGCTCGATTCATCTTCTAAATCCTCCCGTGGAGAGCCTGCCTGGCAGCACAGATCTATCCAGGAAACTTAATTGTGTGGTATTTTGTTAACTACTAGGACAGATCCAGACTTATGCTCTTTGGTAGGGCAGTCCACCAGGACCACGGCTCACCAAGATGACCCCTCTGCTCAGGGGCCTCTGCTCACTGGCAGTGGGTGGGAATATTGAAAATATTTGTTCTTAGAATAAATGATTTTGAAACCTTAGATAAGATCATGTGCTACATAGAAGTGCATGGCTGTACATATTACATTTTAATATTGAAGTCACAAGACTTCTTACACTGTAATAACCATAAAAAATCTATTCATCTTAATTTCTGAAGCAGGAAATCTAGTGGAATCATTCTGTCTAGGGTAGACACTAGAATGAAAGTTTTCTTGAAGTCTTTGACCTTGAAGAAATCATGTAGAGACCAGTGATTGTTTTCTGTTATCTACAGAGTTATTTTTCTGAAGGAGCCTTACAGCCTTTGCATGACCTTGGTCACCGGACCGTCCTGGCACCCCTGGAATGTGCTGCATAACTGAGTACTGAGAACAGTGCACTGTAAGGGCTGAAGTTGCAGGGGTCTGCAGGGGTCTGGTGTTCAGGAAACATACGGATTAGATTAGGAGTTTGGTATGAGGAACTTGTTTTACCCCCTCCCCATAAAAACCATCATTTGTGTAACAATCAATAAATATGCCTTTGTGCAGCTCTTTGGCATTCAGTCCACTGAGGCTGGGTCTCCCCGCTGCCAGCAAGGCCTTAATTCATCCTTGAGTGACCCTCTTTCTTTGATCATCTCGTGAGACTCAAAACACTGACAGATTAAAATTTAATATAGGCATTGCATTCAAGTTGTCCTATTTTTTTGAAGTCATTTCCTTTTGGTTTTTCTTCCAAATTCCCATTTAACTTTGACCTTTATCCATAATAGAAATGTCCACTGTCTGTGTTACGTTTTCATTACTCTTACGAGCCCTGACAGTTCAGGCAGTTTCCACTAGCATAATCAGGGATGTGGTAAAATGACAAGAGATGTGGCCATGGAGTTTAGCTGGAGGTAGATGACAAGGGGTGGAGCTGCCTGAGATGGGCCAGGAGCACTGGGCCATAAATGACAACAGACGCCAGCCCCCCATGCATGTAGTCCTTCCATGAAGAACCTCAGTATGTGTGGTAGGCTATGAGTTACTTGCATCAGGGAAAGTGACACATTTGCCACATGCCATTCTAGGCATGCTTAGGGACCATCCAGAGGAAGAAGAAGCAATAAATGAACTTTGGTTAAGACTGGCCATTAGGAAAATTAATGAGTTACATCTGAGACAGTCCAAGGAGTGGGAGACCTATTTGCTCCGAGTGGCTTTGATCCCGTCAGCTCCACCCGTATGCGGCCTCTCACCGCCATCAGCTGGGGTTGCTATTTTCATTTGAAGACTCAGCTGCTCCTAAGGCAGTTTTGACGCCACATTTTAGGCATGTTCAAAAGCATGACTCATGGTACTCTAAAGGCAAAACCACTTCAGCATTCTACACAATGAGTGCTTGGCTTCCTGATCTACCGATACTCCAGACCCAGATGCAAGGTTCAGACCACCTGCAATTTGATAAGCCTGAAATTCCAGCCAAGACACTTGGCAAAAATCGCTGAAGCTCAGGATAGGCAAGCGGGGCAAAAAAAAAAAAAAAAAAAAAAAATCAAAATCCACAAGAACCTATTGACTGGACAGCTCCAGTCCTGTTAATAAGCATAACTAAATGTCTGCACCTTCAGGTTTCCTCTGAGGCTGGAATCTCATCAGGGAGAGAGAGAGAGGGCAGGCACTCTGAGGTATAAAAACTCACCTTCAGAATGCAGGTCCTAGGATTATGCAATTGGAAGATTTTGATCTTACCAATCACTTCATTAAATATGATTGAAGCATGCACCAGACAGACAAACTTTTGCACTAAATAATTGTGGCTTTATTTTTCTTTCACAAAATACAAAGTTTTGCACCACATTATAGTAGTGTTTTAAGAGGGAACTCCCAAGGTGTTCACTGGGAGAGGGGAGAGTTACACAATATTGATTTTATCATTCTTAATACTAAAGGAGACTGTCATAACAAAGGATGCTGACCAGGTCGGACATGCAGGTTATTGCTTAGAACTTGCATAAACTTCAAAATGGCACACATACAAAGTATACAAACATTTCAAAAGTTTAATGAAAGTACCGAAAAGACACTTATCCCTTCAAACAAAGCACAACCAGAAACCAAATCAACGATCAAACCAAATCAAAGTATTTTAATTACTGATACATCTTAGTAACGCTGATTTATAAATTATCTGGTCTTACGTTTTGTAAATAAAATTCTTCAGTCTCATGGAAATAAATTATGAAGCATATTTTGACAATATTATATATCATAGTATCAGAGAAAAATCGTACATATCTATAGCTAATGCATGTACTGCAGTTTAAAAGTAGCTTTTGCAAATAAGATCTATGTTGAAATGTTATTACAAATTCAAATAACTCAAAAACTTCATAATTTATCCTACTTTTAAGAATATAATCTACACAAAAATTCCTTAAGTACAAAGCAGACATAATCCTATAGAAACCAATCAGGCCACAAACAAAAGTACAGAGCACATTTTATTTACAGCCATATTTTTAGGTTCCACTAACCAAAAAGCAGGTAATTATAACACACACCAATCGCAGAATTACATAAAAATGCAAAGAAAAAAAATTGAGATGGTATCTAACAAATTTCCGGCCAGAGGTATAGAGCTTATAAATCTGAAATTTAGAGACAGCTGTAATTGTGTTTGGTCTTGTGTGTCGGACCTGATGTCAAAACTGCTGTTCAGAGTGGATGCATGTGAATGTTTTCAATGCAAACAAGCCCATCTTTGGAAGCCGCCTACTGCAATAGACAACAGAGTATGACACACTATCTAGTAGGTGGGAGCTGGAGTCTGGACCACAGTAGGGCTCAGTCCCTGGGTGTTGTACTCGAGAAACACTAAATAACTCATGAGCTAGGAAGTCTTAAATAAACAGTACCACAGAAGTCGTTTATGTCGAAGAAGACTCTAAAACAATTCGCCACAAGCCAGACCCTACCTTCATTAAAACAGCTCTGTTTTACGCCCTCCATACTGCCATGGGGTCTATAAAGAACATTTATATAATTAACACGCTGGCAATAAATCCCTAGCTGAAACACTTTATAAAATTCTTATTGCTAAACCAGTTTAAGAAAGAGCTTACAGATGTCTCTTAATAAAACCCTAATTACCTTTGTTTCGTTTTGTAAACAGGTGTTACTATGTGTGACTGGCTTCCTGTAGCCTTTTAATAAATTGTGGTTCCCCAGACCTTTATACCCCCTACAATGGCTTGTGTCCATGAGGAAATCCATTTGTAAACTCTGAAACTTGCTGCAAGAGATTGAGAAACATCCAGATGAGTGGGGAATGTCTCATAAAGAGACATAGAAAGGTCCTGGCATATGGAAAGGAGATACTGAAGACCATGGGGCATTAGAGATGAGCCAGCCAGGTGAGCTCAGGGAGAAAACAAACAATGAAGGAAGAAATAGCATCTCTGAACGGAAAAGCAGTCTTGCTGTCTCCTCCAGGTCCTGTAGAATTTTCCCATTCTGTACACATCATCAAAGTTGTGCATCAAGGTTAGCTTTCAGTAGCTTTAGCATGAGCCAGTTGTGGTTAAGGCTTATGTGTGCACATTCAGAGACTATTCACACAGGAAGATGCTCACTGGTGTGCTGGCTCACACCTGCTGAGAAACACTCTGCCAATCTAACAGAATAAAATGTTTTCTTTTGGTGAAATCCAAAACACAAGATACCCAACCTTCTATGAAACATTACTGAGACCATAACTGTGTGGGCTTTTCAACTGCACAGACCACTAAAGTACTTGAAACAAGACAATCATACAAACCAATCATTAAGATGCTTATTTACATATTTGGAGCTAACTGCAAAGCAGGAATAAAGATATCCGGATATGTTAATGGGGTCTTGTGGGACATGTTGATTTTTCTTAAAAATGAAAGGAAAGAAACGGTCGTTAGGATGGTAGTTTTCCCTTTGTACATCCATGACAAGGATGGTTTCCAAACGCCTAAGAAATGCCACCAGGAGTTAAGCTGAAAGCTCACAAAGAACTTGTCTCCAAAAGCCCAAGGCCTCAGAGGAAGCAACTAAAAAATATGATACTTGAGTAAAAAACTTTGAGTTGAGAAAATTTTTTAAATTTATGAAAGAATTTCATCCAAATATAGACCCAGTTTATCCAAAATACAGCAGGGCGACTCTCAAGGATGGTAAACCTGCCACTATTCACATTATACACATAACTCAGTCCATGAAACAACAAAAAACAAAGAAAACAAAACAGAAAAAAACCCACGTCAAGTTTAAAAAGCCAACATACCAGAGTTCTGAGTTAATTTCTTTGTATGTATATGTAACTCCACTTTGAATTTCAAATAAATGCAAACAATCCTCCAAATGATTTTAGACACAAGAATGCAAATTCTATGAACCAAAGCTCGAAAATTTTTAAGTCTCACACATAAACATTGAATGCAGGATCCACGATCTTGCATGCTATTAATTGATTTTTGCTCTTTTTTTAAAGTTTATTTTCTAGAATACTACATATTCAGATTGTCATTAATCTTCTCTAGAAAAATAGAATTACTTAAAAATTTATACCAATTTGCTTTTATTTTCTATAAATATTTTAAGACTTGTTAAATATCAGAATGCCTAATAGACTCATTTAAATTAACCCTTGTAGCCAAAATACTTATATCTAAAATATCTAGCAAAAATTTGTCATTCAATAAATGAAAATTTCATTGTTTTAATAAATACTATGTTCTGGTTTTGTTTGTATTTTAGGTTGATAAATACGATCACAGAACAGCAAAATACAGCCCAGTGGATGGCTGACTTGCAGTGGCAGTTTGCAGGACATTTCCAATGCATATCCTTTATAAAGGATGTAGAAAGTTGAATTTTGGAAGTTGCAGCTAATAAGGATTGCTAACCAAGGCAATGGCAAATCTTGGCTTAATGTTTGATATTCTGAACATACTTATTGGTTATACCAATCAATGAAAAGTAACAGCAATGAAATACAAATGACCTTTTAAGCATGATAATTGTTATCACCTCCATGGAGACTCATAACCATATGCTACCATCATTTTGACAGTGAGTTTAAAATCTGTGTCCAGAACTGTAGCAATATCCAAAGAGCCAAAAATATTTACCACAAGATTTATTCATTTCTTAGTGAATTTCCAAAATAGTTTTATAATATAAACATCTCTCCTTAAAACAAAGCCCATTGTCTTGTAAGAGCCATGAACAATATAAAATCATCTGTATTCCTATACCTTCACTTTTACACAGCACCTGAGTGCCTCTGAAGGAGACGGCGCTCACCTTAGTAAGCCATAACCAATGTGACATTAGCTGCTTTAAAGACAAAGCCCTATCTTTTATCTGACTCTATCTTTCAAAAGTAAATACAGGAAGTACAAGACTATCAACTTGATTTTTATAGTTAGATTGACTGGAATTTCAATTCCCATCTTTAAACATACTAGAACTTGCCAGACTCTATCTGTATTGGACAATTAAGTTAAACTACATTACATTAAATGTTTTGATTACATTCCACTAGTCTCCTTTCATCCTCATAAGATGAATAATGAAAGAGTCAAACATTCTCCTTCAGTCTGAGACTCCAAATGGATTAGCTCTTTTGGTTTAGGTTCAGTTAAATTCAAGTATTCACCACTAATTGGATTAAGTCTGTTTCTTAAGAACAATCATTAAAGTCAAGTACTTCAGAAAAATAAATAAAGGCAATAATAGCTAAATATATAATTCTATATTTGGATTGCAAGAATCAAAGGAAAAGGAACCCACCCCCCAGACACACACATGCATGCACACGCACCATTACTTCCCCCATAGTATGACAGTCTGATAATCAGAATACTTGGGTTAAATCATCTTCCTTCCTTCCTGCTCTTTAAGAAAAACAAAAAAAAAGCAAAGATAAACTAAGCCAGCCTGAGTAAAATCTATGAGTGAAGCACAAACTCTGATTTGTCTGTCATTTTAATCTCATCAAAACGAGGCCGATTTCAGGCGTATGTCCAGTGCATTCTAGAAAAGACCGATGTTCCGGAACCTGGAACTTGAGGAAGAAGATTTTGTAAGAAGAAATGTGATCTTCACGGGGTAAGTACATGGAAACAGAGGGGAGGACGGTGTGAGGAGGAGGACGTGCTCCTAGGAGTCCTCCATTAGCCTAAGCAGCTGGTCATCGAGAGGCATTCATATGGTCCACAAGATGGGTCTTAAACCTTGCCTGACTATAAAATTTTCAAAATATAATTGGATAAAGCACTAAAGACAGAAACAAAGCAGCATTTAAAATCTTAAAATGCATAAAGTATTTTCAAATACGATATTATCAATGTGAGGAAAACTCCCATGATAACAGATGACCCATACCCCAGGGAAACTGTGTCATTTCTGATGGCCTGGGGAAGGGACGTGTTGGCAACTTAAGAAATGAAACCCCACACAGACACTGACAGTAGGAAAGAATGGAGCACAACCAACCGAGCTGCTCACAGACTGAAAAGCCGTTCTCATTCCTCTAGGAAAGTGGATGGTGTACAAAGGCCACCAAATCACCAGCCATTCTCCTGCAGAGAAAAATCCCCATGTACACTGAGAGTTCAGAAAAGTTCCGCTATCTACTTACAACTTTTGTTTAAACCTTTCAATTTCCATCTATGCTTAAAAATATAGAAGGAAAGAAGAAACCCTGGAGTTAAAAACTAAATTTTATTTTCTTCTGTCTAAAGGTTAAAGAAAAGAGGAAAGGAAACACTGAAATCAGGGAACAACCCTGCCTAAGAGAGCGGCGCAGGAATCTATTCATTCTATCAGATGTGACACAGAGGAATGAAGGTGGCTCATGGGAACAAGGTGTCTGATGAAGCACGCCTTTAATTGAGTTTTCCGTTCTGAAGGCTATCCTTGGCTTTCTCTTGTCTGATGAGAGAGATGACTTTGATGCATCCTTTCGTGATTTTGATCATCCACATGATATTCATCACATCTAAAACAACACAAGTAGAGATCCAGAAAAACTGGATTCCAAATCCAAACCTTATGTAGGGTTCTGTTCCATACACGGAGTAAACGTAGAAATACATTGGAGGTATCGCAATGATCCGCACAATGAAAAAGACCACTGTCATAAGAATTCCATTGATGACATTGACTTTGGAAAACTTGGGGTACTTCAGGGCTTCAAAGAACCACCTGGTAGAGAAGCAAAGAAACGTCACACTTATTCTGCAGCCTGGGGATCTGCCCTCCTACTCCCATGCTTTAGGGTGAAGGAAGAACTGAAGGACCAAGTAACAGCTTCTATGGAGGGGCTGGGAGGATGACTCTGCAGAGGAAGTGTTTTCTGTGCAAGCATGAGGACCTGAATTCTGATCCCTAGCACTCAAAAAAAAAAAAAAAATGTCGTTGTGAAAACACTTGTAACTCTAGTGCTGGGAAAGGGGAATTGAACGCAGGCAGATCCTGGGAGCTCACTGGCCAGCTCATCTTGTGAACCAGCAAACACCAAGTTCTATGAGAAACATTGTCTAAAAAGATAAGGTAGAGAAGCAACTGATAAAAACATCACTGTGTGTGTGTGTGTGTGACCACACCCGCATGAAATGATTTATATACATGCATGTGCATGACCACACCCACACAGAATGATCTAAAGTGCCTTGGAGAGTCAACACAGTACAAAAGAACAGCTGGAGGAGTCACAATACCTACTTTTGGGAAATCTCTGTAAAGCTACACAGTAAAGACAGATGGCATCAGCGAGGGAAACAAACCAGTGTCACAGAAACCTCAGAGACAGATACATACAAATTACTCAAGTGACTTCTGACTCTGACACTAGGCAGCTCAACAGAAAAAGTATGCCTTTTCCCCACTGTGAAAATATCCATGGGGTATTAGCCGGGAAATTAACTCAAAGTAGATTAAAAACCTGGATGTAAAATGCAAACATGTAAAACTTCTAGGAAAAAAAAAAAAAAAAACAGGAAAAGTTTGATGAAAGTTTTTAGATATAACACTGAACTGCAAGCCATGGTGGTTGAGGGGGCATGACTGGTAAGTTGGTAACCCGGACTTCACTCATTTGTACTTTGAGGCCAGGCATGGTGGCATGAACCTTCAATCCCAGCACACAGGAGGCAGAGGCAGGCAGATCTCAAATGCCAGGCCAGTCTGGTCAACATAGCAAATGCCAGGACAGCCAGAGCTTCACAAGAAAGCATGTCTTAACAAACAAACAAATAGAATTTTCACTTTGAAAGAGAATAAAAAGACAACTACACAGTGGGTGAAAATACAACATTAATATTGATAAAATACCATATCTAAAATACTTAAGAGCTGGAGAGATGGCTGGGAGGTTAAGAGTACTGACTGCTCTCCCAGAGGTCCTGAGCACCCACATGGTGGCTCACAACCATCTGTAATGGGATCTGACACCCTCTTCTGGGCTGTCTGAAGACAGTGACAGTGTACTTACATAAAACAATCTTTATCTTTAACAAACATACATCTTTAAAAAAAAATAAAAATAATACTTAAAACTCAACAGTATGGGAACAACCCATTTATAACACAGGTAAATATCCACAAACATTCCATTACAGAAGATCCAACATATAGAGATGAAGAATGAGCATATTCAAAGACACTCAGTGGCATGTGCAGGAGGTTGAGAGGCTCATATTTGAACCTGACCAGTTTCATCGAGTCTGGGCAATGAGGTACGGCCCTTTCCCCAAAAACAAATACAGAAAAACACCATCATGCTGAAAGACGGAAAAACAAACATGTTCAACACTGTCATTTGGAAGACATCAAGACAGAGACAGATACAGCCACCTTAGAAGACAGTCTAGCAGTTAGAAAGCGAAACAGCACACACCTAGCTTTTCTAACTGACGAAAACGCAGTAAGCATACATTGCTATCACAGGAACACCAAGCCTGAGGTGCCCTACCCACCTCAGAGAAGTGATTGGTGGGAAGAGTGAGGAAGACGACAAGGACAGCTCACCAGGAAGCAAAGATGGAGATGGAAGTTTTGGGGAAAGTGTGGTAGAGGTGGTGAGACGGCCGCAGCTGGGGAGAACTCTGTGCCACGTTACAGGGCTTGAATTTTATCCTCCGTCATTTTCACTGTGTAAGATGACAGCACGGGGGGCAGAGCTGCAGGGAGGTCAGTGGTCTGCAGCCGGGATCAGCGAACATTTTCCTCCTACAGGAGGAGGTGGGCATTCACATCATAGCTCTGGAGACTGGACACCCTGAGTTCAGCTCTTTGGCTTTGTGGGTGTTGGACAAAAGCAAACATGGTAAGGAAGCAGACAGTTGTAGTGGCAACCCAGAGAGGATGCACAGCAGTGGCAGCAGCACAACCAGCAGAAGTCTGTCTGTCTGATCTCAGGCAGCACTGTCCAAAGGAACTTTCTACACTCTGAAAATGTTCTATGGATGTGCTGTCCCATTCGGTAGGCATGAGGCACATGGGATTGAAAAACTGGTTTGGAACCCCTTAGAAAGCTAATGGAGACCTTGAACTCCTGAGCCTCCTGCTCAGATCAAAAACATATAAATGGCCTTAAATCTGCTAAACATTATCTCCTGGAAGATTAGAATACACTATGACAACAACCCAGGATGATATGGATATGGTTGACCCTCAGGATGCTACAGAAGCTAGTTAACTATCTGAATACTAAGCAAGAGAACTCTTATACCTAGGGAACTTGTCTATGTCAGCAATATGAACTACTCATATGATCTAAAGACCTCCTAGGTAAAGTGCGTCCAGTGCAGAAAGGATGTGGTCATGTTGGTCACCTCGGACGTCTCTCTGCTGTGGCCATGCCATACTCGTGGTTACCAGCATCTGTGACGTCATCCACAAGGCTTGATGTGGGAGAAGCTTCATACCTCACCTGTATCTGATTTGAGATTCCTGCTCTGTGATATCACATACTAAATCATAAAAGGCTAATAAAAGCTTTCTGTGGATTTGGGATTTTGACTGAAGACTTGAAGGATAGTTAATTTTCTCAGATTTGGGAGAGGTGAAAGATGAGGGAATTACAGGAAGAAAGATGAGAACAGGTAAGGCAGAGAGACGATACAAAAATCAAGGCTCAATAAGTAGCCACAAAGCTGGCAAGACATGGAACACATCACAGAGAACTCTGCAAAGTAGACACAAGTAGACAGGATGCTTTTTAGTAAGAACACTGGCATCGAAAGAGAACCACAGGAAAGATGGCTCTGAAGGGGCCAAGCACAGAGAATCTGCAGGCTGAATGTAGAACCACAGACGTGGAAAGAAAGGGACAGCTCAACAGCTCAAGTAATTGGCTCAACAGATCTTGCTAAATAGTATTTATCATAAACACTTTCCCCGCCACAGATAACAGAGAGAGGAAACAGAAGCAGAATGAAGCTGGAAGAGAGGTCTTCCTTCAGGACCTTGAGAGCAGGCTACAAGTCAAGACTTGCTTTCAAAGAGAATAGAGAAAAGAAAACATTTCCTAGTGAGGGAGCCTGGCAAACTTCACCTTACCCAGGTGACCTGTGTTGACAATGTCATGGCAAAGCATCCCTGCTAAGACGAGGCAGGAGCTCCTACCTGTACTCTCTTCATGAGAAGAGCACCCGTGAGCCCAAATTGGGGATACTGTCTGAGAAAAGTGGTCAGTTCTCAACAAAGAATCTCGGTGAAGAAAATCAAGGAAAGTCAAGAAACCATTACGGACCAGAGGAGATGCCGGACACATGCTACCGGATTGGTGGGCTGTTATATCCTATGTGACGCTTTCAGCCAGATCCCAGACAAAATGAGGAGAGTAACCGAGAGTCTGGTGTCCGTGTGCCCATCAGCAGTGAGAGCTGCCGTTCTGTTCTCACAGCTAGTCTTTGGTAAGATGAGATGTTAACAGGCAAGGAGTGTCATGGATTAAACACTGAAATGGAAAATCAAACTACAAAAATCCTGGAAGGCTTTGCTGTGTAAGAGTCAAGGAACTTTGAGGATATGGTTACAAAGTAAAGAGAGACCAAGGAAACGTGAGCCTCAAAGCCTTTAAGATCTCACT